>JAUMHI010000051.1:14270280-14283914 GCA_032359435.1 Enteromius unitaeniatus
AAAAATAACTGAAGTTAAATAACTAAAATAAAATATTTAAATTCTTAAATTTATTTAATTTCAGATAGTTGATGAGGAAACATTATCAATCAGTTTAAATTGATAAAACTAAAACAAACGAAGTAAACACAATGTATGACACAAAACAAGTCAGTTGAACTATTTATGTGGGTGTTTTTCGGCCACTTTGAAGTGTCAGTTTTATGGAAACAGCTGTGTAATGATTTTTCACGTAATGTGTGTATCACTGAATAAAACGCAGCATCTGTTTGTGGAGCGACATAAAGGGGAGTAAATAATGACAGAGGTGTCTTTTAAAAGAATAGATACACTGTTGTTATTTTACCTGTTTAGAGACTTTGGCCTCCTCTTCGATGTACTTCTGCTCTGGTGGAACGAACGTCCGCAAACTGGCTTTCACCTTGAAGCAAAACCAAACACTATGATTTGTTTTAATTAGCGCCGGAGTTCTCTATGCATCAATAATTATTGCATATTCCTCAGCGTGGAGACAAAAGACACAGCATCCAGCGCTCTGGGCGCAGCGCACACTTACGGGGTTGAAGATGACGTCTGCTTCGAGAAAGATGACCCCCTTTGTTGGCCCTGTCAGCTCCTTGTTTTTTAAGACGTAGGCCTTCTGTTCGCTGTTGCGGATCTGTGTGAAGAAGACGTGACAGCCTGCTGTCTGGCAAAGCCCCAGCGGACCCCCCTCCTCGGCTGACCCCTGATCTCCCAGCGGCAGCATCAAACAGCCAGCCGCACATTCCCTCCCCGTCCCTCCCTCCTTCCAGCACTTCCAACTCTGACAAGTACCTGCTCATTACCAGCATCCCTCTGTCACAGAGACATTACCCAGGCACCGGGAGGCCCAGCTGTGTGCGCTTTTAAAGACGCGTCGCCATCAATCTCGCTCGGCGACTCGATTTGTTTTAAAAACACACGTGGATCTAAGAATTCGGGGGAGACTGAATGAGATGAGCTTACGTTTAATAACGGGATGGCCACTTTACCCAGGAAGTCAGCGCTGCGGTCTCTGTCCTCGTCGTACACCGTGATCTCCAGCACCGAATGAATGTCTTTCACGTTACTGCGGGGCGAACGAGAGAGTCTATATCATACACAGAATACACACATCATTTCCTTTTATTTTGACTGTAATGAATGAACATCAAGCTATGCATCTGAAAGCCATATTGGGCCGTATTTCTGTGGGGCGGCATTTGACGTCAGGATTTGATTGGATGATGAACTGTCCCTTGTAAGGTGTGCTGATTAATTCGTATTTATATTGACTGTAATATGGCTTCGTATACTGCATTTACAAATACTGTCAACATGAGCAGAATTTGCAAGACATTAAAATGCCATAAAGTTTGGAAGTATTATTCCCGCAAGGAAAAACTGCAACTTTTTAATGTCTCAGCTTTTTGCAGGTTTATGTTGCATAATTCGGATTTTAAGCTCTCTTTTAATTCAATCAATCAATCACTTTTATTTATAGAGCACAAAACAGATTGTAGCAAAGCACTGAACATTATCAAATAGGAGAATAGAGTGATGGTAGTGTATAATGACCAGATTAAACTGTTTATTTATTAAATGCAGAGACGGTCTCTGTAGTCAAGACGATGATAATAACTAGAAATTAGATGTCCCCAACTAAGCAAGCCAGAGGCGACAGCGGCAAGGAACCAAAACCCCATCCATGAGAGAATGGAGAAAAAAAGCCTTGTGAGAAACCAGGTTTAGTTGGGTCCAGTTCTCCTCTGGCCGGACGCCCAGCAATTCATTTTTATCTTATACGGAATAAAAGAATAAAAAAGTAACTTTAAATCTGACAATTTTTACTTTTTAAAGTTTACATCTTGCTGTTCTTGTTTCCTCTATGGAAAAAAAGATAATTGTGACTTTATATCTGACAATTCTGACGTTTTGTTCTCAAAACTGCAAGTTACCATCTTTCTGAGTTTATATGTTGCAGTTTTGACCTTTCTATTTTCTAAACTAAGACAAAAAAGTCCAAACTGTGAGATATGAACTTATGTTACATATTTCTGAAAGAAATTATGTGAAAAATTCTGACCGGGTCTAATACCTTGAATCACGTGGCTTTAACTACTCTTAACTATTCTTAACTTTTTTAACTAGCTTTTTCTTTTTTTAAATGGCAAAAACAGAAACTTGCACTGAATAATCAATCATATTTCTGTACACAGAATTTTTTTTTGTCACAACATTGATTTGTATCAGTATTTTTTATTTATTTACGTGTGTTTTTATATAATGTCCTAAAAGTCAATCAAGCTATTTAAGAGATAATGTCATGTAATATACTGGAATCATGTTATGAGGTAATTGGTGATAGTCTCTTTAAATTACCAAAACTAAGTCATATATAGGAGCCAAAACACCATTAAGACTCACTAGCCCAGTTCAACACAGCCTAGAAATGCCACAGTAACCATCTTTGTTGTTTTTTGTTAATTACTTGTTGTTACGAAAGAAATCAGATTTTGATTAAAGATAATGAGATATTTTCCCTTTACAATCAAGTAAATGGGAGACATTTTCATTTTTCATGTTTTCTATAATATATTACGCAAGCAAGCCAAATTTGCAGCTGATAGTCCAGGTGACAGAACAACTTCATCAGCTGTGAATATTGTAATTGGTCCTCTGCTGGGAGCAGCGGTGGATGTGCATAATCAACTCACAAGGTGAAGACTTTATTCCACTCGGGGTTCAGTGTCTTGTAGACCGTGTGTGTTTGCAGACGGTCGTTACACAACTCCGCGATGCAGAACGGGTCGCTCTTTCCTGAAACACAGCGTTGCGTTTAAAAGCTTTTAGGTTCAAATAAAGCGAGATATGAAAATGATATGAAATGTAATCTGTAGTATAATTCCGTTGCTGCAATGCCGTTTCTTTTCCATATTTCAAGATTTAATGATGATCTATGATGTTTTACAATCCTATTCCCTCTGTCTTTAGTTATTTGATGTCCTCTTGCATTACCGGTCAAACATTTAGGGTTAGTAAGGATGCATAAATTGATCAAAAGTAACAGTAAAGGCTGAGATCCAATCAGTAATATTAATTAATATTAATAACAATAATCAGAGTAATTAATGCATGTTTATTCCTATCTGGTGATCACCCAGATTCCCTGAAATGTCGTCAGTGTGATACATTAGCATAGAGAAATTGATACTGGCCTTTAATGTTCATTATTGTAAGTTTTATTTTATTAAAGATTCTTAAAACATAATCATCACATGTCAGAGTAAAATGTCGTTCTGTTAAAGAATCTTCTTCTACACATCTCTCACCACTTGCATGTTGTTTTATTGAATATTTGGCTAATTTTGGAAGGCTTTGATATAAACTGAATAAAAGCGTGAGTGAAAAAGTAAACGTATAGATAAGCTCAAAATCTGTCTTTTTAAACCACAGGCTGAGAGAAAGGTGTTGAAAAGTGTGTGTGCAAAAGGTTTTTTAAAGCCTTTGTCTGTGGTATAAGAAGAAGGCATGAAATCAGAACCCATGAGGTGGGCCGCTTTGAGAGAACAGCAAATTTCAAAAACTAGATTATAACTTATGAAAAAAAGTTAAATATCTTTTCATCATAACCTCCAGCAGAGAAACTGAGTTGTTAATCACTCAAAAACATACAGAAAATGCCTGGAAAAGTCGTAAAGTCCATCCAATTTACTGTCCACAGAAAAAAAACTCTTTTTAACAATACTCTGTGTGTGTGTGTGTGTGTGTGTGTGTTGTCATCTGTTATTATCTGTAAAAAAAAAAAAAGAAATATGTACATTTTTAAAATAACTTTTTCTATTTTCCAGAAATCTTTCTGATATACTGATTTGATGCTCAAGAAACATTATTTTTATTATCAATGTTCAAAACAGTTTTTGCTGCTTAATATTTTTGTGGAAACAGCGATACCCCACTTTTAAATTGTTTCACAATATTACTGTTTTACTGTATCTTTGAAATCTTTGTTTAATTGTTTTAAGCCAATAAAACTTTTTTATACAATTTCAGATTTGCCAAAAGAGTCGTATCTAGTTAATTAAATATTTTAAAGCCTAACATAACGAGAAATATATATGTGTGTGTGTGTGTGTGTGTGTGTTTGCTACACAAATGAGATACATTTCCATGACATTACCACCTGATATCAAACAAATTACCTCATAACATCAGGTTTCTCAAGAAAGAAAGAATCCTGGTTACCGTTCCACTGGGCACAAATGAATACAGGAAGTGACATACGCTGTTACCTGTGACATCAGCAGCCATCAGCCCCTCGGCCCGCAGGATCTTCACCTGCACGATTCCAACATCCTTCACGTTAAAGAACGACCTTAATAGACTCTGAAAAAGAACAAAAAGGCATCACGGGGCCCATCACTACATTAAAAGCACACAATCTGCCGAGCAGCGATACATGCATATGTTTCTGACAGCTCTATTTTAGCCCTAACTTTCTCTAATCCGCTGTCAGAGTCTGCGAGCAGTTTTGTGTCCACGTCAAAGCCACTCGGCCGTGGACATTGAGACAAAAACACTGAGCCGCCACGCCAGATTATCTGGTGGCTCTCACAAATACATCTTCATTATGCAGCTGTTATGAAAGAAGGTCAGTCTGCATTGGTGGTGAGTTTCTGTAAGCGGTTCAGTGACCGGCCCTCCGGGGGACAGTGGCAGGACAAAGACAAACCGTCAATAGAGAGGACAGACAGCTCCAAGAGCGGCGAGATGTCTCTCTCTCTGTCTTTGTTTGGTGTGAGTTACTCCACCTTCATCCAGTTGTGAACGAGGCCAGTGTTGCTGCACCAGACTGTGATCATTTTACGCCCCCTTTTGGTCACAGAAGTGTACTGCAGAATGTAGCATTAACAGTTCCTGCTGTATTTTGCACATTTATTTGTTTAAAAGCACAGTAAAAAATGTTAAATATTATTGCAATTTAAAATATGTGTTTGAATAAATTTTTTAAAATGCAATTTAATTTAATGTTTTATCCAAGCTGTTTTTTTTAAAAGAATTATTTGATTAATACAAATTAGCACTGTATTTTATATTTAAATATTAATATAATATTATTTATACTATATAATATAATATTATTTATAATATATACAAATTTATATATTTTTAATATTTAACATTAGCACTGCATTTTATATTTAATAGCTACTATAGTCTAAATATTATAATTTAGATGTTAATTATTAACATTTTAAAGCATCACACAGATTGTGTTATCATGTTATTCACTGATAAAGAAATGAATCTCAAGACATTGTGAAGCCAGATTTTTAAGTGCCAAATCCTATGAAAGCCCTACTGAGATTAGAATGCGGCTCAAAGGAGGATATAGTGGTCTGGTGCCCTCTAGAGGAAGACAAGTTAGCAGTTTAAAGCGCTTGCCATTCAGTATCAAAGACCCCTTTTGTGCAGAAAGAAATCCTGTTTGAGGAGGACGTCGCACTTACATATCTCTTAATGATCTGCTGGCATTTGTGTGGGTCTTCCAGTAGGTTGACGGACAGGTCAGAGATGGAGACTGCCACTGTAGCCGTCAGAGTCACCAGAAGTACCAATGTCCCTTTATCCTCCTCCAGATCCAGCTCCAGCTTATGTGTCTTCTCTCTGCTCAAGCTGGACAGGTCCAGCAGACACCTGAAATATGTTAAACACACGTGCTATTATAAATCAAGCATCTAGCGATGGTGTATTGACGGGTTGGATTTCCTGGTAACAGACATACTGATAATGTGACTAAATGACACGTAGGAAGTTGTACGCACTGGCCGATGTAGTCGTCTCTCCTTCCGATGTCTTTATCCCAAACGGAGATCTCCAGAATGCCTCCCTCCTCGTCATACAGATGCAGATCAAACTGCTCTCTCCACTGAGGGTTGAGGGTCTTGGGAATTGTCTGTTTGCACAGAAGAGAGGAATAAGTAACAGAGATATAGTAATCTTTTAGCAGACAGTGTTCTTAATGTGTCTGCTGAAACATATACTGAAGTGCCCTTAATGTGATGATATGCACATTGAGACCAAGGATCAGAGACGTTTGGATCCATTGGCAATCAGACCGGCATTATCATATTATATTATATCATATTATATTACCGGCAGGGTCAGATAAACAGCGAACACAATATCAGAGACAGTCGAGAAGGTGAAGAAGAAAGTCTTCATTCAGGGCAGGCAGCAAACGGTCAGAGATTAATAAACGGTCCAAGATCTATTACAGGGAATCGTAACACCAGAATAAACACTTGGAAATGTCCCCGGAGCAGAAGACTTTGCATTTGCTGTTATTGAAAGTACTGCTTTAAAAAGGGAAGGGTAATGAGGAACACCTGGGCCAGTGATCAGTCCTAGGTATGGGGCATTGTGGGTAATGGAGTCTAAAGGGATTTAATACTCAGGCTATTGGAGAGAGCCACAGAGGCACGAACAAATATATTTTTACTGTTTAATATTCATTTAGTGTTTGTGATGCCAAAAATGTTCAATTAAAAGACAAATACATATTATTATTATTTAATTTATATATATATATATATATATATACACACACACATATGTGAATAATTGTTGTCATTATATATCATAATAAATGTGGAAAAATATATACATACACACATATAATTAAATGACTGTTTATATATATATATATATATGCTGTGAATATTGCTGTCATGAATCGGGCGTGAAACGGTCGAGTTCAAATGCAGAAAGTTTTATTAAAGGCTCAGGGTCAGGATAATCGTAATCAAGTGCCGGCAGACATCTTTAGAGGAGACATAAACAGAGGCAGAGTCGAGAACAACGCAAAGGTCAAATACTGTTAATCAGGATCCTTGGGGAGAGACAAACAGGAAATACAAATGACAACGAGAACAGGAACTACACTAGAGATGACGGCAATACACTGAAACAATGATCCGTGACAAACACTCAAACATTGGGAGGCTTTATACACAGAAACCTAGGTCAATGGGTGGAGCAAACAACCAAACACAGAGACAACAAACGAGTGGGTGGAGACATGAGTTCATGGAAAGAGTCCGGGCATGTAAACAGAGACAAACTCAGCTGGCCCTCCAGCTGATCATGATAATTGCAAGCTAGTGTTATTGGTGAATATTATTTTGCCTTTGGCTTTTGGCAAATAGCAATAGAGGCTATTTACATTTAGTGTAAATATTGCGAGTGAAAACAGGATATTTTACAGCTATTCAACACTATATTTAAATAGCAAGATTTTCTGCTATTTATACTACTTAATAATAGCAATTATCTGCACCTCAGTGTTGTAGTACATTATAAAAAAGTATGCAATAATAACTTACTGAGTGTACATTTTTATTCAAATGATTAAATGGATACCACCTTATTGGGACAATAAAGCCCTCCCTACACCTACCCTAATCCTCCCTGATACTTTATTTTCAACTTTTTGATTAAAAATAAATATGTTTCTGATGTAATTTGAAATTTGAAAAGGGAGAAATGGGTGGATTGCATCAAAAAGAATAAGACGCATGCTTTACCATATGGAGCTCTTTTTTAATGTTGACTAGCCCAAGCACACGCTGGTGGACAGAGTTAGTGTAAACAGCCAATTTGTACTTAATGTATATAGACACTACGTATTATTTTTCAGCAAAAGAAATCAATAAAGAAATTTCTGTCAGATTTGAGTGAAAAAAAACCTCCAGAGATATTTAAAAGAAGATCATGTTGAAATGGCCCAGTCACTCATACCTTACTCTTGTACTTCTGAGGGCCTAGTTTGAACTTGACGTAGGGGTCACTCAGGCCGTTCTGGTCCATGGGCATGAGGTTACGACCCTCGATGAGTCTGATGCTGACGATGCCCCTCCACAGCTGAGACTTTCTGTGCAGGTCTGACAGCCGGAGATTCTGCTGCTGCTGCTGCGCTCCACACACACATCACAGAACATTACAGGGTTACTTCAGTCCAAAACAACAACTCTGTCATCATCTACTCAGCCTCGTGTTGCTCAAAACATGATTTTTTGGACACAAAAGGAAACTGTCTATACAGCAAAAGTGGTTGGTGAATGTGGCTGCAAAGCTCCAATAAGGACCATCTAATACACTATTGTTTTAAAGCTTGGGGTCTATTATTTATTAAGCAAGAATGCATTAATTTTAAGAAAAATCATTGTAAACACATCAGTAATGTTACATGTCTATTTTAAATCAATTCTGTTTTGAACTTTCCGCT
Source organism: Enteromius unitaeniatus (assembly GCA_032359435.1). Taxonomy (NCBI): domain Eukaryota; kingdom Metazoa; phylum Chordata; class Actinopteri; order Cypriniformes; family Cyprinidae; genus Enteromius; species Enteromius unitaeniatus. The sequence continues at coordinate 14,278,568 of JAUMHI010000051.1, forward strand.
TATCAAAAAAATCCTGAGAAGAAATTATATTGGTTTTTACAAAAAAAAAGACTGAAAATTCAGCTTAGTATCACAGGAATAAATTACATTTTGGCATATATTCAAAAGGAAAACAGTTTTAAATAGTAATAATATTTCAGTTTTTACAGTATTTTGGATTGAATAAATATAGCCTCTGTGAGCATGAGAGGCTAATCTTACTGACCCCAAACTTTTGAACAGCAGTGTACTTCACATGATGACAGAATTCTGGATGAATCCCTTTCAATGAAAGGAGTCGTCAGTGGGGAGTGTGGGATGGTTTACATACACCATGAAAGAGTGGGTCACCAAAGCATAAAACGCAAATACCTACAAAAAGGCATGGCCCATCACCCCGAGAGATGAACGAACAGACCCGTACCCATAAAACTCATCCTCTGACCAGACTGCTGCACTGCTCACATTTAGACTCAATTCAAGTGTGTGGGGCAGTTCACACAGCAACTAGTCAGAGAATCTGCGGGCAAACGCTCATGCTTTTGTTTTTTACCTTACTGCATCGCTTCCAGCTTCTCCTCAGTAGCATGGTCTACAAAACAACAGAGCAGGTCATTTGCGTTACTGTATATTCAGGGGGCCAGGATGGGGGTGGGCACGCTTTGATTACCGTCAAAGTTACTTTGGTAGAAGCTAAATCGCTAAATCTGATCAAGAGGTGCATCTTCTGTTCTGATGATCAAAGCCGCCCATCAGACTGCCGTTTCATCTGTTGGGGGAACACTGTGTGAATTTCGATGGGTTCTCCACCCACCTGCATACTGCAGCAGGTTTCTAATGTCTAATTCAAAGTCATTTCATGCATTAACAGCACTAACGTCCCATCATCCCAGTGTCTCTTAACAGTCATGGGCTTTTTGGAGTAGCCCAACATAATACTTAAACTATTTTTGCACAGCATGCAATTTTTCTGTAAGCCAGCCAAGCATGTTATGCTGGGTACAGTATCCCACAATGCATTGTGCTTGATTTGATAATCAGTAGGTTTGTTTTTACACAAAATAGATAATGAATAATCATTTTTACTGGATTACTGGACTTCACAAACCTAAACTAATGTAACATAGAAGCACATACGACCACCGTGTAGAATAGTACTATTTGAAATTAAATTACAATATTTTAAAAAGTAGTAGACTAATAATAGACAATATAGGCAGTCTATACACTACCATTCAGAAGTTAGGGGTAGGTAAGATTTTAAGCAAAGAGAGAAGTCTCTTTTGTTCACCAAGGCTGCATTTTCAAATTGCTGTTTTCTATATGAATGTATTTGAAAATGTATTTTATTCCAGTGATGCAAAGTCTTCAGTGTCACATGATTCTTCAGGAAACATGTCATATTTTTCTGGAAACAGATACGTTTTGAACAGAAAGTAAAAATTAAAAACAGCATTTATTTAAAATATACAAATAGTTTGTGACATTAGTCATTAGTCTTTACTGTCACGTAATTTAATGCATCCTTGCTGAATGAAAGTGTTAACTTCTTTTAAAAAAAATAACCCCACACCTTTGAAAGCATGGGTCACATGCTTTTTTAAAAAACAAGATGACTAGATGTGGTCGCTCAACACTTCCTGAGAGCTAAAAATAGTTTAGACAATCTCATGAGAACGATGTAAAACAAATTGGAGGTCTGTAAACATGTCAGAATGAAATCTTTTTGGATGCATGCTGAGAGTTTGCTGGCAGAACGTTTTCAGATGAAAAACAACATAAATCTGCTACAGTAAAAGAGTCTTACGGCCTGACGGAGGGCCTCTCTGTCCTCTGTACTTCTTGGGAACAGAGTGACCGCCAGCTCCAGAGAGCCCAGGTCCTGATCAGGGCAGTGAGGATCTTGAAGGTCCAACCGAACATCAAGAGGCCTACGACAAAAACATGAGCTAAAAATACTTTGATTGACAACTCAAGCATTTTTATAATGCTTCATCCAAGGCACTAGATGTCAGTTATACGCTTAGATCACAACAAAACATTAGCAAAACGTGCGCTTGTCAACCGTTTACCGTTTCATGAATCTTGTAATAAATTTGAATACCTTTTTATGCTGATTGGAAATGTATTAATTTGACACTAACTGTATATCTTTGCAGTAATGATGAAAACACGATACCTCTGGAGCTCCAGAGAATCAAGGTACAGGTAAGCTGAGCCCATAAAGTCATCGTGAAGGCCAAAATCATAGTCAAACACCTAAATGGATTGCAAAAGGGAAAATGTTTTAGTAAGAAAGACTTTTTAATGACTGATGATTGAGGACCAGCACACAGGTTCACTAAAACGATTCACCTCATAAGAGTCATTACTTTGGGTTTTAAAATGCACTGGTCAAAAATATGATATGATTCACTAAAATGAATTGACTCATAAGAGTCATTCATTCAGAATCCAGTTGTAGCATGTTTCTGATTCACAAACCAACTCATAAGAGTTATTAATTCAGGATTCATACTATATGATATAATGGTAACAATCATCCATAGACAGTATATTTACCTTAATATACAGAGGCTCTTGTAAATTGTCCACTATCAGACAAACACGCTCGTCCCAAACTGGGTTGAGGTTCTTGTGGATAATTTTACTACGGAAAACTTCTTTGCCAGCTATTTTGAACTTCACATATGGGTCACTTGTTCCTGAAATATAACAGCATTTTAATTTAAAAAAACTGACTACACATTTCAGCAAATATAGAAGGAAAATAATTGTTAAAAATAAAACACATATTTCCTGACACTGGTATTAGAGATGCAGGTCTTACCGCCTCTGTCTCGAATGGCAAGGTTGTTTCCTTTTTTCAGCACGATGTCTAACTGGTACATTGCCGAAGCAGGCAGTGAAGGCTGTGTTCCACCATTACCAGCTGCATTAATGCCCTGAAGAAAAAATATTGTCCCAAAAACTTTAGTTTGACAGGACCTCCTCAAACATTTAATACACCCAAAGCCATTAATGCCAAACCTTATAGGTTTAAGTGTTCAAAAGCTCAAAAAGTGTTCATAGGAAGAAACAAACAGCAGGGGAATTTACGATCAAAATTATGACAGGATGTCACACGATGCTTAAAACTGATAAACTGGTGCTCTAAAACATAACACTGAGAACATAAAACTGAGCTCTTGTTATATAAACCAAGTATTTTATTAGATTGGCCACTCTGCATTTATTTAACTGGACTCCTTACAACATATTTACTGGTTTCAATCATATTTTTGGCTGTTATATAGAAACAGTATAGCAGTATTGCACAATGTCATTTATCTGTCCACACTAAAAGCAAAAATACACAAGGAATAATGTAAGGTTATCACAGTTAATCAGAATGTGTTTCCACTTTTTAATACTTTAACAAAGTCAGTTCTTATTTTCTACCAGTTTCTACCCTTTTGGGGAGATTTTTATTAGTGAAGCTTCTACTTTGTTGCATGCCACTTCATTAATTTGTCTTGTGGTTGGTCACTTTATGCCAGTCAGTTTCATATTTTGGGGCTTCAGAAAACAAAGCACCACTAATTATGTCACTTAAACACACAGACAATATTTGATGAGCCCTACACACATTCTACTTCCTCTTTTCACCCTTGAGTGAGAGATGAGGTCAAAAACATATTTCTCTCACACATGTGTTTGCAGTGTCAGCTGAAAGCAGGTGATTTGCATTGTGGACCTTTAGGGCCTATTAAACATCCTGTTGATGGCAGGATTGGCAAGAAGAAGGATATAGGATACTGTTATTATTTCAGGGACTCCTTTAACAACATCCTGGTGTCATGTTTGAAATAAAGAAGTACTTGTAGCTGATTTACATTTAGAGATACAATATTTATCTTCCAAACAAACAACCTTCCAAATATAATAATTGACAGGTTTCATCACCTTGTCTGATAACTGGCCAGTTTAACAGAAAACTTACCTCAAACTAATTTTATTGTTAATATACAGTATATATATATATATTTATTTTTTATTTTTTAAATATTTAAAGAAAATCATAATTTTATTTTACAGTACAACTGTAATTAAATTTTATTATAAAATGTTGTTTTATTATTATAATTTATGTTTTTATGATTATCATTATATTTATAAAGAATAATTTTATTTAGGGCAAATATAATTATTTTATTTTACAGTACAACAAATTTGCTTATGAAATAATATTATTTTATTATAATTCAGATATTATTATTATTAAATCTAAACAAAATACAAATACCGCTATTGTAATTTCACTGAAAAATCAAGTATTTAATAACATAATAATAATATATATATATATATATATATATATATATATATATTTTTTTTTTTTTTTACAGTTCAACTAGTAATTATTACTTTTCTGACTGTCTTATTTACTTTATGTTCACACGTTAACCCATCAAACAGAAAGCCACAGGGAGCCATAAAGGTTCTGTTTTGTCAATAAGCATTTCTCATTACAAGTACCAGAAATTGTTTTGTGCATCTTGCATTCCAACACAGTCTCACGACCAATTCATACATATTTGTACAAGGTTGCATATTTGTGCTAATTTATACAACCTCCCTCACATACGATTTTGTACAATCTGTCTAAACCCCAGTGAGGGGTAGGTTTAGGGGTGGGGTTAGGCACTTGAGACACTAAAAACACTAGTTGCTGCTTGCAAAAAGATGAACACAGTGCCAGGCTTCACTCTAAAACATGCAGCTCACAGTTATTGATAATCACACAGTTTGATAATCACACTGCATGTTGAGATCGCATTTTTATGTCCATTAATCATGCAGCAATTATTCCACGCTCCCCTATAAGGCCTGTCTAAGAGTTCACCTTCCTCTGTTCAGTTCGGAGCATCTCTGTAAGCAAGGATACCCGTCATCTCACCTCTGCTGTGAGATGATTACAAGAGCAAGTCTCCTAAGCAGAAAGACACTGGCATAAGGAACGGTGCCAGCCAATAAAAAACATAAACCACTGCACTGGAAATCTTTATTGAGTTTTGTACAAGTAATGATTGTGCCTATAAATCAAAGTCTCATAAAAGTAGTTCCATAAAGTAGAAACAGTGTGAGCAATACTAGAAACATCTACAGTGCCCTCCACTAATATTGGCACCCTTGGTAAATCTGAGCAAAGGTGGCTGGGAAAATAAATCTGCATTGTTTCTTTGATCTTTTGTTAAAAAAAAAAAGTACAAAATTCTAACCTACCATTGAAGTAAAACAATTGAAATGGACAGAAAATCTCATTGTGAAATAAATGTTTTTCTCCAATACTTGTTGACCACAATTATTGGCACCCCTAGAATTTTTT
>JAUMHI010000051.1:14306740-14330791 GCA_032359435.1 Enteromius unitaeniatus
GTTAATTAATATAATTGTGATTTTCTATGCTACTGCACATCAAAAATTGCTTTTAATAATCAAACATTGTTCTCAACATTTTACTCAATGTACAGATTTGTAGGTACAGTAAATACAATGCCGCAAATATTGTAAAAAGGGTATCTAAGTGGCTGTATGGGCCATAAATGTTTCTTTATGATTGTACTGTATGGACACAGGAAGTGGCCTCAGTCTTAAAAGACGGCGGCTGATCTCAAAGGTTGATAGAGAAAATAGCTCAGGAAATATAAAGGAAACAGTGAGTCAGATGAGTGAATTTTCACCACTGTGAGGGGCCAGTTAAAACCAGTTTGCCATGAGGGCGTAAATGAGTAATTCTCAGCAAAATATTGGATAAAATGATGGGCATACTTGTACGGTGACTGTAAACACAGCTGTATACAAAATGCTTGACTCACGATTTCCTTTAGAAATTACAACATTAATGTACAAGATACAATCAGACCTGCTTCCTGGTGATAACTGGACCTGTATATAAACTTTAATACTGTAGTTCAGGAACATGTTATAAAATTCATTTTGCAATAAAGCCTCATGATTCATGAAGAGTGGGTGGATGCCAGGGACTCTTAAAGTCTGGCATCCGATTATTCCTGTGAGCAACTGTGAATATAAACTAAACTCCCATTGGCATTAATCACCTTGAAGCACCAGTCCATTTATTCATTACAACATTAATGATATTTCAAAACGGGTTCAATAGGTTAAATCACACAGTGAATTTAATATCGTTATGTTTACGCAGTTTAGTTAACAAGAACACATTCAGAACTCACACTCATTTTCAAGACAGCGTTACAGACGTCACTGTCTTTGAATTAGGATTCGTAATATTGCTAAAGTTTCAGGAGAGATTTGTGGCAATGAACGAAAAAAAAAAAATCATAATCATTATATATGGAAGTCCTTTTTATTCCAAATTTAATAAATTCTAAATTATGACATAAAATGTCGAAATGATGACTTTTTAAATTTAAATTGATAAACCAAGTCATAATAATAAAATACAAATCTTAAAATGGTGGCAAAATTTATAATTATGATACAAAAGGTCGAAATTATGATGCTAAAAGTCAAAATTATGACATGTTATAATTGTGAGATGAAGTAGTTAAAATTATGACAAAAGGTTATGACTTTAAAAGTTAAAAATTTGACTTTTAACGGACAAAACAATTTTTGGGGGTCATAATAATTTTTTTCTTTTTTCTTTTTTATTAATATATTTTATGTCATAATTTTAACTGTCATAATTAAATATTTTTGAAGTCATATATTAATTAGAATTGTTTTTTGAGCCAATTTTGACTTTATTTTCAAAAAAGTTATAATTTCAAAATGTTGTTGACTTTTTACATTATAATTTTGATTAACCAAAGCTTTTTTTTCCCCTTGCCTGGCAGAAATGGTCTGATATGAATAGAACATCACAGTTTGTCAGTCCCAAACACTGTCTGATTGTAGCAATGATATTTTAAATCCGTTTTCAATGCCTGTTAATAAACAATATCTAAACTAGTAACTAAGCATAAGCAATAGCAATTGCAAGCAATCGTGAGCATTTTTGAGGAAGGTCAATTTAGACAGTTTATGAAAGAATCTTGTGAAAGATTAATAATATGAAAACAAATGGTTGATTACATAGTTGAATTCACCACCATGCTAGAACAATAGTCTAGAGGGAAATAATAAGACAGGACAGGATTTCCGCACCATACAACACCATCCGTCCCCGGCCAATGTGACTCCATGCAGCTCACCTCAGCCTCGCTGTTCATCATCCACAGGAGAAGATTGAGCTGCTGTGACCACTGCCAAAGAAGGAGGTCTTGATGCTTTGTTTCTGTGCTCACGTCCTGACTGATGTTACTGATGAGGCCCATTAGATACGTGTGTAATAACAGACACCTGGCATGACTTCTCCAGAGGAAACATCTGCAGAAAACATGCACATCAGCGCTTTTTCTGCACTTCTGGTGTAGGTGTCTGTCCTCAAGATTCTTGCTAAGAGTGATAAAACATATCTCCCACCTTGGAATGCTGGGACGTACATGGATCGTGCATGAACGTGATATGAGGTCAGCCTTTGATTAATACAGCTTTGTTTGTGTTCTTTCTAAATATACTTCCACACGGATGAGCGGTTGATTGTTCTAAGGAAATTACGCGGGTTATTAGCTGACCCTGTTTTAATGTGTGTTCTGATTAAACTCGTACACGTACGGTCCTTTTTTCATATCAACTAGTTTTTTTACATTAATAAAAACATAAAACGTGGCATTTGCGTGAGCAAAACTAGATACTACGATGCTGGGTTGTTCTGAATGGTACAGAGTTGTGCAAAATTCAAAATTGAAGAAATTTACGTCTCAGATCTTTTATAGCTGGCTATACATCAATCTATCCACACTCAAAAAAAGGATTCACCAGTACTGTTCAGTTGATTAAAAAAATATATTTTCATTTAACAAATTTTGTTTGGTTCCCTATTTAAACAATTGCATTGTGTGAAACTGACTTTAAACTGTTTTGTTTTGTTTCAACTCAATATTTTCATTTTGAAAGAACACAAATGATTTTCATTATGTAACGAGGAAGTGGATTAACGAGGATCCCCTTCCCATCATGCATTGCACAGGACGGGATAAGGATAGTAAATCTTGAAATAAAATGTTATTTTAGGCATTTTTATTAAGATGATAAAACTGGGAGACTTGTAAATGTTTAATGCTATTTTATGTTTGTATTTAAAAGACCTTCTGCTATGTTAGTGTTTTTGGAGGTTACCATTGTGGTAAAGTGTAGAGCATGTAGAGCATGTGCTTAGTGACCTGCTAAAACAAAGTTGTTTTAATAGTAATAATAATAATACTTTGGGCATGCAGTGGATGTATCAAAACCATCTTATGTTATGCATAACAAGTTAGCTAATGACTAAAGTTAAGTAAATCAAACACATCTTTTTTTATATTTTGAGTGTAGAAGGATGTCTTCTTATTAATTTATTTTTCAGTTAAATGTTTTAATTTGAGTCTAACAAGCATAAAATGTATCATTTTCTTTAAACCTTTTTTTCATCAAGTTGAGTTGACCCAACTCAATAAAATTTAATCGCATTCATTAATTTTATTGAGTAGGGGCTACACATATTTATTGGATGGAAATCCTGCCTTCACTTAAATTGAGTTCATCCAATGAAGAATTTTTTTGAGTGCATTTATGCATCTATCTTTGCCTTTAAACCTTCAAAATTAAAGGGGGTCATATGGTTTCCGATTTCTCTTTGGACTGTTACAATAAGATCCCTGAAGTTGCAAAGATTAAAGTTTTGATTTTATTTTCGATCACCGTGCAAATGTTTGGCATGCCACATAAACATTGCATCCAAATAGACAAAATAATGTTACTTTTAGCAACATCAAATGACCCCTTTAAAAAAAAATCTTTCAAGTTTGTTAGTTATGTTTAGTAAGTTAAATTTAGTTTGATTGTAGATTTACTTTTATATTTAATTAGCATTAGAGTGCAATTCCATAAAATGGCCCAAATACAATTTGATGAACGCAAACATTAGTAAATAATCTTGCGTGATCCATTTTAATGCTTTTTAAGGTGAAACTCCTATAAACTCCTATAATTGTGCATTCAGTGAGGTAAGGCGCAAAAATGTGTTCAGCGTTAATTCTTCACTCTGTGTCTTTAGTAAATGCTGATAGTACTATTTTAACGCCATAAGATGGTTTGCGCTGCTGTTAGTAACACACACTCATAATGCATTCTGGTCTGTCTGTTTCTGTTACAGTTATCATAAAAACCCATTTTTCCTTCCCTGCGGTAATTTTCTTATCAGATCCCTCCAGATCAATTTAGGTCACAAGGGTAATGGTTCTTACCCTTTGAACAGATTCCACACTAAATAAGGAGACTCCAGTGACTGCATTTTGGGTTTCTGGGGGGTATATTTTCCCACTGTAGTGACTAATATATATAATTATAAGTACTAAACATTAGCAGTTTGGTGTGGTCAATCTTATGATCATTATGCTACATTTACTTTAGAGTAAACACATAAAGTAAGAAAACTTGAATCAGCCAATGAGAGCATCTTTCTTTGTCATGGGCAATTAGTGGCATCCTGTTTTTTAAAAAATGCTAAACTGTCAGTTGACAAAACAGTCACCAAAACAACAACGATAAAAGCTGATATGACAGAAGCATTTGTTAATATTGGATGTTTTGCCATTTGCCAAGTCATTTTTGTAATGTACTCTTATATTTTATATACATATATATATATAGAGAGAACCCTTCGGTTCATAAAACATTTTACTAATCTAAAGAACCATATAAGGTTCAGTGGGTGAAGGTTCTTCATGGAACCATCAATGCAAACAAAAGAACAAAAAAATTTACATCTTTTTGCCAAGATTGTGGTCTTGTGGGCTTTGTTCCACTAAAAACAAGCTCTGAGCTGTAAATGAGTGACATTGTGTGAGACAGACATGCATCTCCAGCAACACAAATGCAAAAAATGTCACTCCAGACAGCTGAAGTAGATGCTGGTACATGCTATGAAGTTGTTCCCAGACCCTCCTGAGCAACAACAGCCTGAATCAACAGAGATTTTCCTGCTTCAGTCTGACTCATGATTAGTGCTTTTGCCAAGGTGCCACTAAACGTGTTGCTCAGCATTTATGCCACACTCTGGTAAAGTGGCTGACTTACTGATAACACACTTTTTTTAAGAGTCATAGAGCTTTTAAAGAGAGAAACCTGGTTCCGGTAAATCATTAATAGCTTTACATGGAATTAAGCCTCTATGAGGGGCGTCCACTCCAGTAAATGGACAATCATACCTTATGGACATAGGAAATTGTCACTTCTGGGAAAGCAGTTTTGTCCGAGAAAGCACTGTCAATTTACATGTGATCGAACAAGTTGTACTAAATTTAAAAAAATCAGTCACTAAGGTCATTGGTTCTATAAGGCAAGAACAAACTGTTTGGCTCCTGAGTCTTTGGTATCCAAGGTGGTACCATGGCTGTCTTCCGTCGCTCTCTCTGCAGCTGCATGTTCACAATCACAAATACGAGACAGTTCACCCCTCTTCCTGTTTTTCCTGCACCACTCCTCTGCATGCTTTAGGAGAGGAAGTAACAAATCTAAGCATACGTTATGACTGTACACATGACACACTGGGCGGCACGTAGATAAATCCGAATCACGCAAGTTGGAGCAAGACGTTAAAAAATGTAAACCTGAAACATTATAAATAATTACTAATAAGAAGAAGATTAATAACAGTATAAAGCACCTAAAGAAACATCATTATACATGCTATAAATACATACATTGCATTTAAATGAAATAACAATTTAATTGTTCGAATCATTGATTATCATTATTATCAATGGTTTATTTATTATTTAACTTGTTTCGACCATGCAATGAAAAAAAAAAATATTATAACTGACTTTTTATCTCACAATTCTGACTTTTACTTTAAATTAATTTCAGAATTTTGTAAAAAAAAATGATTAATGATTTTTTTACCATGGAATAAAAAAATAAAAGATAAATGTGATTTCTTTTTGTATTGCAAATCAGATTTGCAATACAAAAACCTTGCAACCTTGACAATCTCTGATAGCCTACAATCTCAGACTACCAAAAAAACATAAAACTCACAAAAGTAAAAAATCTGAGACTGAGAATTACTCTTTAAATAAAATGTCTGCCGTTCATATATGTGCTTGTTTTGACACTTGCCCCGTTTGTGTAAAGTGGGCTTTTCTTCTTAAAGAATACCAGGAAGACAGGGAAGTCACACTTCCAGTATGTTGCTCCTGCCGTCACTTTTAAAAACTCCTACTGACACAATGATGCAGTTTGGTCTTATCCAGTTTGGTCCAGTGGCTCTCACTCCTGATTGGCTGTCGGGAGACGCGCTGCGCTGTGATTGGCAGGAGCCGCTCCTCTTTGTTGTGAGTGCACTATAACAGCATCCTCCCTGCACTCAAGAGCAGAAAACTCTCACCGAGTCTCATCAATGCAACACTGCCAAGCGATGTAGAGACATTTCTGCTCTAAACACCTGCTTTAAACAAAAAGACTTTCAAAACTAAAAAAAGAGCATCGGAAAAACTTTGCAAAGATGATTTCTGCATGTCTGGAGATTATTGGACTTGGCTTGAGTGTGACCGGGACCCTTTTGGTGATGGTGGCTTGTGGGCTGCCCATGTGGAAAGTGTCTGCCTTCATCGAGGGCAATATCGTGGTGGCGCAAAACATCTGGGACGGGCTGTGGATGTCCTGCGTGGTCCAGAGCACGGGTCAGATGCAGTGTAAAATGCACGACTCTGTCCTGGCACTGACCACTGACCTCCAGACCGCTCGGGCTCTGACGGTCATCTCAGCGGTATTGGGTGTCCAGGCTCTGATGATAACCATCGCCGGTGCTCAGTGCACCAACTGCATCACTAAAGAGTCCATCAAAGCCAAAGTAGTCAATGTCGGAGGGGTGATATACATAATCTCAGGCTTGTTTGTGCTGGTGCCTCTGTGCTGGATGGCCAATAACATCATCTCGGACTTCTACGACCCTCAAGTGCCTTATGCAAAGAAGAGAGAAATTGGAGCTGCCCTCTACATCGGATGGGCAGCATCTGCCATGCTTCTGGTCGGAGGAGTGATCTTGTGTTACTCTCGTCCACAGGATGAGAAATCCTCGTATCCTCTAAAATATATACCTCCACCTACAAAAAGCACATCAATCAATGGGGACTACGATAAACGAAACTATGTGTGAACCTCAACGTTCAACCATGGACTAGTGGCTCTGCGCATATGGACTACTGTATTTGGGTAGTCATCAATAATTGGATTTTCAATTCAAAAACAAGATTTAATGTATATGACAATGCATTTTTAGGTGCTCCGTTTCTGACAAATGAGTGTTTTTTTTTGTACAAATATTGCATACTCATTAAAACTGCATGTCAAAAATGTTTAACATAGTTTTATATGGATTCCCATTTACGTTCAGCTAAGCAAACATTCAGATAATCAACTGACAGGATGCAGAAACTTTGACAGTATGTATAAACTATGTTTGATTATATTTCTGTCTGTAGCTCCTTTAGTTTGTCATAGTAATAATAAATTACATGTACACGGGTATGTTTGTTAATGAAATTAGGGTCTACGGACCACTTGTTTGCCTTTGATTTTAACCACTTTGGTTTAAGGGAGGTGAAGGGAGGGTCTGTATTTCTTGTTTTTGTTCCGCTTTATGAGAGTGCACTAATTAGACACGGTCTGTGCATCAATAAGACACTGAATAATGTCTATTGTTCTTTCTATAGACTCCAGGCTGCAGCTCTTCTAAACCTCCTGATTGTACATAGATGTATGAAACCATTTTTTAGAAAATCTGTGCATATTCAAAGTAATAAATAAAAGGTTTTTGGTTAATAATGTGTCCAGTTGCATACTTTCGGTGGATGATCCATCTTTCATATGCATGAAGTGTCTGAAGCGTACCCTTAATAATAAGTAAAAGTAGCAAAATGTGATATTGTTTTAGATTTGTAAACTTGTTTTTGTACAGTTAAAATGAATAAATATACTAAATGGCTCCCTAAATTAGTAATATATTTAATAATATGCTTTAAAGACTTGGAGAAGTTAGCTTTACATCAAGGCATCTTCAGCAAGGACAATGAAAGTCAGGGCTGTGACCTTTATCCTAATAAAAAAATCATCAGCATCATTTCAGGTCTCAGGAATTCTAGAACTTTGACCCAGTTGTGAGTCCTGTGGGAAAAGCTCACACGCTCTGAGATGACCGAAACGGCACACAAGAAATGATGGCGCCTCTTCTCCCCTCGATGTGGCCGATAGATTAGAGACCCCGCAGCCGGTGGGCCTGAAGCCAAATCTGGTCAAGGGCTCATTTCCCCATGAGCTCAGGAAGAACATGCACTGACAAATGCATACACGTTAAAAAAAACAGGGTTCTTTAATAGCATTCTAAGTTATGAATTATGTAAATATGGAACAAAGAAATATTCATGTGAGATATGCAAACAGGTTTCCACCTGAACAATCCATTTTATGATATTGAAAACATAAAACACAAAAAAATACATTTCAAAAATGTAATATTCTAAACTTTCTAAAAGTCAATAAACTTAAGATATTAATGCACTTTTTTTTAATACTGCATTTTTATTATAAAGTTAGACAAAAAATATATATTTCACAAACAATTTCCTTTTAGCCATTATTATATATCGTCAGAGAAGTCTTAGAATTACAAGGCGTTGCGATAAACCAACTTTCAACAAATCGTAGTATTAAAAGTTGATATCATAATTTATTTTAAGTTGCATAACGAATACATACAATTCATTATGTACAATCAGATATGCATTTACACTCCCAGTGAACATTAGTCCTTACAGTCTGATACAGGCAAAAGATCCAGACTCTGTACTGCACTCTTGTGGCACGAATGAGAAAATGCACTTCAACCTGTCTGATAGAGCAACATTAACACATCTCCATCGGCCAGTCACAGTAATACAGTCCTGAGATCTGTGACCGACCAGATCAGCCAATCCAGGCACAGTGTCGTAACGTGAACATCAGCTCTCCTACTGTTGATATTCTTTGAGTATACTGTTGGCGATGACTAGTCTCTGGATCTCGCTGGTGCCCTCATAGATCTCTGTGATACGGGCGTCTCTGTAGTGTCTCTCAGCAGGCATGTCTGTGACGTAACCCATCCCGCCCAGCACCTGGATGGCCTTCACATTTCAACAAAATACTCCAATTAGCGCATCTACAGTATGACAGCTTTAGAAATAAAGTAGCCTATCTGTTTGATTACCTGGTGGGAGACAAACGTAGCAGCCTCAGATGCAGCCAGTTTAGCCATAGCAGCTTCCTGCAGAACAAACAAATACACATTTTTTGGTAACACTTTATTTTACGGTTACACTTATTAGTTTCTTATTAGCATGCATGTTACATACCCGATACCTACTACCTTAACAACTATTAATAAGCAGCAAATTAAATAACAAGTGTTCGTTTTTTTTTACCTTCTATCCCCAAGTTTAAACAAACCATTAGCATTAGACTAACCTTAGTGAAAGGTTTCTTTGCGTCTCTCAGCATTGCAGCTTTCCAGGTGAGCAGTCGAGCGCTCTCTAGGGCCAAGGCCATGTCTGCCAGTTTAAACTGAAAGAGACATTTATAGAGACCGAACACGAATAGATGAAAACACGAAAGCTTTCCGCTCTTTCTCTGAATGTCACACAGGGAGTGTTTGTGGTGAGTTATGGTCAGTATATCACCTGTATCGCCTGCAGTTTCCCAATCGGAGCGCCGAAAGCTGATCTTTTATGAGCGTAATCAGCCGCGCAGTCCAGCGCCGCCTGAGCGATACCAAGAGCCTGTGCTGCGATGCCAAGCCGCCCGCTGTCTAGAGTTTGCTGTAGGATGGAAAACAAAAAGAATGAAATGCAAACGTGAAAGAGCTTTAGTTTTATAACTTGACTAAAATTAAATGGTTTTATTTCCAGTAACAGACAAAAGCTGAAATGGCACTGCGTTCCGAACTCAAAAATATCTAAGAGAGTTGTTTCTTCCACACACTCCTCCTTAGAATCGGCATGCGTGTGGGTTGCCAGATTGAGGACATACAACAAACGCAATTCTAAAAAATTCATCAGAAACCTTGCACAATGATTCCGATGCGTATTCAATTATCTGTAGCGAACACTAAATGGGGTCAAAACACCTCTCAAAATGCTTGCTATGGATGCAAAAAAATTGAACCCTGACTCAAAATTAGGAGAACGTGTGTAAGCATGATCGACATAACGTGAGAACCTTTCAGACTCGGTGTGCAATGACCTTTGATGAGCTGATTTATGTGCATCTTAATAGAAATTATTAGATTAATGCCAAGGCTTTTCGGGTCTGGCAGAATCTGTTCATTAGCTAGCTTCCATGGTTTCCTGACAATGAGTTTTCCACCAACTGGCAACCTGGGGAGCCGAAATACTATTGGTTAAACTGTCAGCTAATGGAATCACACAGACCAAAACCAAAACAACAGTTCCAACACGGAATGCACATTTGAAAGTAGATGAACTCAGGAGAAACTAAATATCCGTTACCTAAAACTCTGCAAGGATATTTATGCTTTAAGTACAGCCAAAAAGTGACATTTAAAATCATACCATTGCAATCTTAAAGCCCATTCCACGCTCTCCCAGCATGTTGTTGAGTGGGATGCGGCAGTCTTCCAGGATGATATTGGCAGTTGATGAAGCTCGAATTCCCAGTTTGTCTTCTTTCTTCCCTAAAGACAATCCCGGATGAGGCATCGGCACTAGGAAGGCACTAATTCCCTGATTTTTGAGTAAAATAATTAATATATCGAATGAATGATTATACAAGTAAATAAGTAAGGCATTTTTTCATTTGAAAAGTCCCTATTCACCCGGTGAATAGACAAAATCTGTTCTTTCTCGAATGAGTTCATTCGTCGCACACGAACCTTGTGTTTTAAGCTCTTGTCTGTTGTGGCGAATACGACGGTGGCGGAAGCGTCCCAGCAGTTGGTTATCCAGGCTTTGGTTCCGTTCAGGACCCACTCGTCTCCCTCCTGCTGTGCCAGTGTTGATGCTGCACCTGCATCGCTGCCGTTTCCTTTAAAGCCAAAACACATCTTCAGCACATTACATACCACACCAACATGAAAACAAGCTCTCGCTGATGTTCGCATAAACATAGCAGCTATATGGATCTGTAGACGTACAGTGTGAATGAAATCATCTCAATATAAGGCTTCCCAGTTGGTGGTATAAGCATGCACCTGTGTTTAGAAAGCAGACAGCTGTGTTTACCTGGCTCACTCAGAGCAAAACAGCCCACTTTTTCCCCCGCGGTGAAGGGTGTAATCCACTGCTTTTTTTGTTCTTCTGTGCCAAACTTCAGAATTGGACCCAGGTACAGTGACTAAAACACAGCAATTCCATCACATGCAGACTTAAATGACAATGAAAATGACAGATTTAGTTCAAAAACCTGCAATAGTGATTCTACATAATAGGAAAAATAAGGGGTCAAATAAGGGTCAAATGATTAATCGCCATTGATTGCATCCAAAATAAAAGTTTTTGCTTATGTGTGTATATTTATCATGTATATATAAATGCAAACACATGCATGTATATATTTATGAGAAATGTGTTTTATATATAATATAAAATAAGAATATAAATGTATACATGTAAATATTCTCAAAATATTTATTGTATGTATGTGTGTGTGTGTATTTATCTACATAGTAGATTTTTAGACTTTTAAAATAAATCCTCAATGCTAAAATATTTTTTTGGGAAAATTGTGTTTTACAAAAACATGTATTGCATTCATTGTTTAACAATACACATATACATGCCATTCAGCAGGATTTAACTCACATTATTCACACTGACAATGACTCCGGTTGATGCACATCCTCTGCTGAGCTCTTCCACGGCCAGACAGTACGCAAGATAATCCATCCCAGCTCCACCCAGACTTTCTGGTACCTCTACAGCCATGACACCCATCATTCCCAGTTCCTTTATCTGCACCGTTAAAAGAAAATCAACCTCAAACACCTTCACATGCTCCAATCAAAAGACTCCATGGCCATGGATCAAGTTTCTTTTACCTGCCTGGCTGGGAATTTGTGATCTTTGTCCAGCTGAGCAGCAATTGGCGCAAGTTCTTTCTGAGCGTAATCCCTACACGTCTGCCTCATCATCTGGTGCAACTCTGGCAGCTCCGCAAGCTGGCTCAAACAGCGAACTCCATGGCCGACCGCCCTGACCAGAGCTGATAAATACACAAAAGAAGTTGATAGTAACATACGGTATAATAGTTTATATATAAATAATGACCAAACGTAATTATAAAGCAATGAAATCATAAATGCATGGCAATAAAAACTGTGTAAATTGCAACTATACATCACAACCTAATCAGTACGACATATTGATTACAGAAAATCATGAAACTTCTATAAAAAAAATACTATATGTTCATTTATATATATATATATATTTATAAAGTACACATACACTCGTGTTTCACTAGCAACATATGAAGAGTTCATTTGCAAAAACAGATTAACAATCTTCAAAAATTGACATAAAATAAACATTAAATACATTAAACATATATGTGTTTTTCTAAATAAACGTATGTGTTTATGCGCATGCGCAGAACCTGCAAAGTACAAGTAGGTAAAAGGTCATTGTCCAAAATAGTTATAATGAGAAAACTGCACTAAAATTGTAGAATTGTGATTCCGTATATGTAGAATTAGCTGCATAAACCAACCCTGAATGCATAACGCGTGCATTTCTTTCAGAAACCCTGAGTGACTTTTGTTTTGAATGAAACAGTGAACAGCTGTCAGTGTAAAGATTAACCCTACATTTAAAAAAAAATACCATCCAAAACAGCAAACTAACATTATATTTCATACGTGTTCGTGCCTAACCGTGGAGAACCCATTTTAATAAACACGTGATTTTTATTGGTCTTAATTTTAGACCCAACGTTAACCGGAAAAGCGTCAAATAAAGAAAATTATGTTCTGCGTTAATATTTATTCAATTACCAAACATGATTTAGACAATGTCGTACACATGTTAGTACACTTCTGCTCACTCCGCGTTGATCTCGTTAATAAATTAGCTGCGAATGCATCATATGAAGTTACATGAGTCCCTCGTGAGCTGCGAGTGACACAGCTTTAAACACACAGTAATGATCAGGAGCGCTACTGACCTCTCTGTGCTTTGAAAAGCGCCGCCATCTTGGCTCTGATGCATTTGCTTTCGCAACAGCAAGCCAACAGGAAGCGGTTGGGTCATGTGATCATGACGTAACGCAGATACTTTTATTTTTACTTTATTATATGTTAAGTTTTTTTAGAGTGGGAAATTAAATACACATTTGAATGTTGTGTTATTAAATTGATTGTAAATGAACGCCTCACTCTTTATTATGATAAAAAATAAAGTACAAGTCATAATACAAGATATATTTCAATACAGAAACTGTATACTAACCTTAAAATTAATTTTAATCAAAACACATATATTGATATGAATGCATAAAGTTATCCATAACAGGCCTACAGATATTAGAAATAATGATATCTTTTTTGAGTTTGAATTAAATATAAATGTATATCATAAAATAGTATAAACATCTAAATTGTTAAAAAAAAAAACTAAAACATCTAAAAATGTTAAAAGATTTTTCAAATCTACATTTAAATTTAAATGATCATTTAACCCTATATAATCAAATTATGGAATAGATTTTTTTAAAGTTTTTTGTGTTCTTTTTATATTTTTAAATATTCAAATTTTCCCTGGAATTATTATTATTCTTTTGTTTGTTTTTGAGTGTGCAAATTGTGCATTTGTATTTGTATATTTGTGTGTTTAAGACATAAAGAACAACAAGAGAATTCAGATCTTTGGTTTTTCCAAAACATGTTTATTATTGGCATCATAAAAAGTCAGTTAGATGTCCGGGACCATTTAAATTAATGTATTCTGGGGTGGGGAGGAGAAGTCAGAGAAAAGGGGGAGGTAGGGGGATAAAAAGCGCCATGAGTAGGCTAGTTGCTATGCTACAGGGCCACAGTGGGGTGAGTTCACTGTTTAGCGGCGGTCATATTAAAGCAGCCGCGCTGGTGGAACTGCATGTCCCTCACACGGCGCATGGACTGAATCTGAGGCTGGAAGGCGCAAAACTCATTGTAGTGTCTGTATTCGCCGCACTCAAACAGATACTGGTAGCCTCTGTAGCCGGGGTACTGATATCCCACCCAACTTCGAAAAGAGGAAAAGAGTGCGTAAGACACGGGATGATATCACTGTTAGCAGTTAATTGAAGTTTTGTTTTGTTACTCACGCTCCTCCGGGAACCCTCACGCTGCCCACTCTGTCGCAGAAGCCATGCGCCCACAGGGTTGGCACGTCATCCTCCTGGATCTCCATCTTGTTGCCCTGGAAGTCACACAGCTCGTACAGGCAGATCTTGTGCTCCATGGGGTCCTGTAGGCATTCGGACCGGTTAGCAACATGCATTTGACTACAATAAAGAGAAGTTGCAACGCCCTCCCAAGAGTCCTACCATGCGGATGGGTCTGAGGGACATGAGACAGTCACTGCGGTAGCTGTTTGACCAGGTGTCCCAGCGAGGATACTCGCCCTTCTCCAGGATGAACATCTCGCCACGGAAGTTAGTCTGCTCGAAGGCAACAAAGCTGAAGACATGGACAGCAGGGACAGATGCGTACCAGACAGTGGACGAGGGAAAAAAAAGAGGGACGGAGGGATGACAGCATGAGTACGGAAGGAAAAGGACCAGCTAGATATAGCTTATAGTAAAGAAAACTGAAAGTGAAAATATTTTTTCAAATATTTAAAAAGTAGCATTAAGCTATATAAAAAAAATGACAAAAACACAAAACAAAATGACTGAAAGTTCCAGGTCAAAATACTAATATCAGCTATAATTGTGCCTCAGTGAGTTATTTACAGCCTCTATGTTTTCCCCATCCACGTTAGAAAATATCCATGACTTACGGGCCGCACTCAACAATGATACTGCGGACTCTGTCCATGCCGCGTTCACAAACGTTCATGCACTCGTTCTGGACCTCCATCATCCTGCCCTGGAAGTTCTCCTGGTCGAACAGGAAGATCTGCAGGAGAAGAAGAAGCTTGGTTTTCCACGTACTTTCTTAATTTCACAATCTCTTAAAAACATACAGGATTTTTATGCAGCGATGCCGTGAAAGAACCATTTTGGGTTCCCCAAATAACCTTTAAAGGGTTTCCATGGATGTTGAAGGTACCTCTTGGAATTATAGAAGCCAATACAGAACCTTTTTAGAGAGTAAAGAACTTCCATAGATGAGATTCCATAGATGTTAAGCATTCTTCGTGGAATCATAGAAGTCAAAAAATAAATTATTTTTGAAATTGTAGAAGAATCATTTGGGAAGCGGTCCTTTATAAACAATCTTTTGTGCAATGGATTTTAAAGGTTCTTTGAGAACCGCAGATTCCAGTAAAGATACTGTAGGTTACATTTAATAATAAGTAGTCTGTCTGACAAAATCCAATCCCTAAAAGCAGTGTAGTGAAGATACTTACTTTGTAGTTACCCATGAATCCGGGGTCTCCGGTCTTGGAAGCCTTGCTGGTGGCGGCAGGGGCGGGAGCTCCCTTGTCCTTGGCGTCAGTGCCCTGGTTGGTGGCGGACTTGGCGGTCTGAGACATGATGAAGGGGTTCAAGAACGTCTGTGAGAAAGAGCAAAGGGTGGGAAAATGTCATGAAACTGGCTTGAAACTGGTGTGTATATTCCAAAACATCCATGTGGGCCTGGTGTTGTGGGACAGGGGTTGAATGTTAGGGATGGTACGGTATGGGCTTCACATTTCAAATGATTCCAATCCCTGAAAAACCAGTGAATCCAGGGCAGTTCCCTACTAGATCCGTGAGGTGGTGAAGGGGCACAGCTTTTGCTGTATCCGTTTGACCTGGGCTCTTACCTGCTTGAGTACAGCTGTGCTGGGTTGGCTGGCTCGTGCTGACCTCCTCTGACCAGTGCTCTAACTTTTATACCCTGGCAAGGGGAGTACAGAGTCGCTCGGTGTACAATAGAAAGCCGTCGTCATCAGACTTTGTCAGTGCCAAAGCCGCAGGGTCATCGCATA
Source organism: Enteromius unitaeniatus (assembly GCA_032359435.1). Lineage (NCBI taxonomy): Eukaryota > Metazoa > Chordata > Actinopteri > Cypriniformes > Cyprinidae > Enteromius > Enteromius unitaeniatus. Next base: position 14,322,598 of record JAUMHI010000051.1, read on the forward strand.
GCCCAGAAGGCTCTCCCCGCAGCGCCCGTAAGCATTTTACTGTCAATGAAAAGCCCTGACAATGGCACTTTCTCTCTTAGACGGTGCTCTATGCTATAGGCTACATATGGATGAGAGGTATGCGTGCAGGTCAGAGGTCACGTGATCCTAATCCACTCTACTCTGCTCTCTAATGTGCTCTCTTCCTGAGTTTCACAAGAAATACACGCTCTGATGTTTGCACAGAGTTACACTCAAATGCATTACAATATAAAAGATATATTGTTTGTGCAACTATTATTTTTAACAAATTGATATATATATATATATATAATTAATTGAATATAATATGTATAATTATTTTTTTATATATTTAATATATATATATATATATATATATATACAAATATATAAATCTATATTTTATACATATAATGCATTATTACTACTGTTAACTAAATACTAGAGAGCTTGTGATATTTATGTTTGAATCTATATTTGTATGTATGTATGTGTATTTGTGCATTATTATTATAATTATTGCCTATAAGAAATACAATACTTTATTATTATTATCGCAACATACAGTAATGTTGGCCCTATTTAAATATATATCTGACATCTACTAATGTTTGAATCCCAGTCATTAAGCTTCTTTTGATTTTTAGACTTAATATTATGTTTTTTAGGTCGTGTTTGTATCTTGATATGTGTGATAACAGACACAGAATGGGCTTGTTATGCAACAGAAGGCTCCCTCAAGGAGTTACACAGTCTCACAGGCACTCTTTGAACATGCGGTATGAGATGTACGGCTACAATCTTCGCAAATGAATGCTGCAATAGCCCTGTAACAACTGAAATGTATCTTTAGAGAGCCTCTCCTGACTCTGATTAGCAATAACCTTTGAAAGCACAGCAAGATATAAAGAGCAGTGTGCAAACCTTAACATGCTTTAGCTGTATATATGGTTATCTTATTGTATATAATAATGTGAAATGTGCAAATTAAATTAGTTTTTGTCGTAGTTGTTAAAGTTGTCTTGTCACAGTAAAAAAAGTAAAAATAATCTGGAGTGGTTAAACACTTCTGTCAGGGTTTCCCATAGGGTTGGAGATGGAACTGCAGAGAGTTTGTGAGACTATGAGGGGAATGCAATTTAGAAAGAAATAAAGAAACGGAAAATACAGCAATAACATATAAGACCATTCAAATGTTTGTGCTCACTAAGATGTTTATTTTAAACAAATTAATGCTTTCTCATCATCACCTGCATTTGGTGCTTATTAGTGTATTTCAAAAACAAACAAATTTCAGTACTTTAATAGCTTGGTATATTAACATTATCAGTTAATGTAATTACAGTATTTAACTGTAAATTTAACTTAAAACTGGAAAACCTAAAACACTGTTAACATATTTTTTACGGTCACATTCTGGCAACCACAGCTACGGTGTATTCAGCAGGAACAGATTAAATATATCAAAAGTGGCAGGAAACACATTTATAATGCTACAAAAGATTTATTTTTTTAAACAAACGTAAAAACATATTGAAGAAATAGTTTGGGAAATAGTTCCCAAAAATAGAAATTCTATCATTATTTACTCACCCACGAGTAAAAGTAACTGGTTCCAAACGTTTTTCAAAATATCTTCCTTTGTGTTCAGCAGAACAAAGAAATTCACACAGGTTTGAAACTACTTGAGACAGAAGTTTCATTTTTGGGTGAACTGTGCCTTTAAGCAGCACAGTAGTTTTCAACATTTTTACAATAGTAATAGATGTTTCTTGAGCAGCAAATCAGCATATATCAGACTGATTTCTGAAGAATTTCTGAAGTAATTATGTTAAAAATTCAGCTTTTGTCACAGGAATAGGTTAGATTTTCAAAAAGCCTATTTAAAATGAAAATGGTTATATTGTATCGTAACATTATTTCACAGTACTGTCACAGTGCTGTTTTTACTGTATATTTTGACCAAATAAATGCAGCCTTAATAAGCATAAGCGACTTCTTTCAAGTCGTACCAAAAGCCAGATTTCAGAGGGAACATGCAAAGCTATGGTAAAATGCATGTGGCATTTACATTACACATTACATTTTGAGAGGTTAACAGGATTTAAAATCACAGCTGCTACTTCAAAAAATAAGGGGAATCAAAAAAATACATAGGTAAAGATGATTAATAAATCTTTTTGTTTGTTTGTTTGTTTAATGCATGTACATAGATTTTTCAATTTTTGTTTTCAGATCTCCAAACTATTAAAAAATAAAGAGAAGATGAATTATGTTCCTCAACATATTTAAATGTGACCCTGGACCACAAAACCAGTCTTAAGTAGCTGGGGTTTATTTGTAGCAATATCCAAAAATACATTGCATGGGTCAAAATTCTAGATTTTTTTAATGCCAAAAATCATTAGGAAATTAAGTAAAGATTATGTTCCATGCTGATTTTTTGTAAAATTCCTACTGTAAACATATCAAAATGTCATTTTTGATTAGTAAAATGCATTGATAAGATTTGCTCAGTATTTAGATTTTTTTGCACCCTCCAGATGTTCAAATAGATGTATCTCAGTCAAATATTGTCCTATCCTAACAAATCATGTATCAATAAATATACATATGATGTATACATCTACGTTTTGTAAATTTTAACTTATGACTGGTTTTGTGGTCCAGGGTCACAAATGTTATCAATCATTTTTATTTACATTAATATCCTGTGCCAAAACAAGGGGTATTTTAAAACTGTATATTAGTGTACAAAAGCTAAACATATTATTGTGTAAATTCTAACACCTTTGAATAATTTAGTATCTTTTTGGTATTATGGTATTTACTGTAAGTGTATGACATCTTTACAGCATCACCGTAGACCTCCCCTGCTGTCAATCAACCAAAACCAGAGCATCATATATGGACGTCTCCCGCTGCACATGCATCGACTCAGATCCGCTTCAGCCCTGAACACATATGTGCATGTGCCTCGCGTGTGTCCAGGTCCGAGCGTCCAGTCCTGGGTCCAGGCAGGGATAGTGTGGTGTTTGCACTTCTCCAGCTGTATAGATTTAACCCCTCCTTTGTCAGCTGTACAATGGCAGGCCCCTCCCTTTCTGCTGAGCCGGGGCTTTTACTGGGCCCTTTGCCAGGGGAGGCTTTAAAAGGGTACATGCACATGCCCAGCTTTCACTCTCACATCAGGACGTCCCAAGGGCATCGAAGCGAGGTGAGTTCTTCTCCGCTACGGGCCCGCTGTCTGTCCCCCCACCTCCCTCATACGTTCACACCGCCACGGGCCTCGGCTTCTCGTAGAGAGGCCTTCCTGTTTGGTCCGATCACTTGAGAATGAACAGAGCACATAGTCAGACCATGCTGATGTAAAGTCTCATTCATGTTTAGTGTGTGAGAGGTGTGGGATGTTGGTTTGCCATCATTACTATCATTAGTGACTAATTCTATGTTTAATCTGGTAACTTTGAACTGTTTGTATGAACTTGTATCAACAACTCTTTGTTTTCAAGCAGACGAGATGACTCACCATTGCACCAAGTTCTCTGGCCATTGGAAGGTATGCAGTAAAAAAGATTTTTTCTGAAGCTGTAAATGAAAAAAAAAACTTTACTGATAATTTTACCAGAAAATACTTTTGTTTTTTTCTCTCATTTGTTATTTGTGAAATTGACTAGAAATTTCTGAGGGAAGATTTTCAGATATTTTTGAAAGTTGTAAATCACAAAATTATAACATAACTTATTTAAGTTAAATTTACAAGAGAAAACTATTTCGTTTTTTTCTACTTTTGAATATGACATCAACACCATTTTAGTATTTTATATCATAGTATAAAGTACTTATTAATATGTTGCATTTGCTTTTATTTAGTATTTCGAATTTATGTATTGTTCATTTGAATTTTTGCTTAGTTGTAGTATTTATCTATCTATTTAAAAGAATATTATTTTACAATAAGTGCATTTTACACGTTTTTCAGTATTTGAGCTTCAAAATTTCCTGTTTAACATTTCTTTTTTATTCTGAAAACTGTCAGATTTTCAGAACTTGCAAATAACAAAATGGTTGAAGTATATTTTACAAGAAAATAATATTTTCTACTTCTAAATATGACATCAATTCAATGTGTCATTTCTTTGAATTTGTTTGTAAACTTTACTAGTATTTTCTAAGAGAAAATCAACAATTAAAAAAAATCTAAATAAAAAATGGGTAAATTATTTTCACATTATTCCAAATTTCACGTAAATTCAATCTCTTGTTATTTCTTTGTAATTGGGACGTAGAAACGGTCAGATTTGTTTAAAGATGTAAATCAAACACTCATACAAATAGTAAAGGACATACAAGAAAAACTATTTCATGATTAGTTCATTGTGTTCCTTGCAATGAAATTTACTTGCAATTTCCAATACACGCACAATTTTTGACACAACGCCCGTCACTCATCAAGAACTCTAAAACAAGCTGTTGTATTCCAAGGAATCTTACATAAGTGCTAAAAGACAGCATAATGATTTTAAGTGCTCCAGGAATGTTGTTATCTGGACGCTTTGATAGTCTAATTCTTGGATTGTCTCCTCTGGTGTTGAGTAACACCAGCTTTTACAGTGCTTCACATCCCATCTGGCCTTTTCCCCCAACAAATCTTTAAAGGTGCACAACCTCTGTCTTCCAGATCATTGTGTACGACGAGGAGTGTTTCCAGGGTCGTCACCATGAGTTCACCTCAGAGTGCTGCAACGTCATGGAGTTCGGGTTCGAGAGCGTGCGCTCTTTGAGAGTGGAGAGCGGAGCGTGAGTGTTTCCTCCAAACTCTTTGTCTGATAGCTTACGCAATTCCCAAAGTTTGTGCCAATTATCTCTGCTAGAGCTGAGACTCCATGTCAGAAAGAAATCTTTTACTCACATGGCCCTATAAAGCCAGTCGCAACATAAACACAAGGGTTTAGGCTCTAGTTATACAGTATAATGATATTGAGATCTCTGGATGGTATCACTAACAGTGGCAGACGTTGGGTTAATGGTTTGTTAAAATGACTAAGTATGAGCAACAGTAACGGTGATTCTTGGTCAGCAGCAGGGGCTTTGTTTAACAAGCGTGTCCTTATTCCATGTGGCATTTTATTTATGTAACCTTAATTTGAACAGGCAGGTCACTTTAAAACATGTTTTGATGTTCAAGGACGGTTCTGAAGTTAAACGTTTATGCGTTTATCCACGAACCGATTTTTTTTTAGTTCAAATGAATGTGAGATTTGTAATAACTTGGGAAATATACTAGCAATTTCTGATTGGGAATTGTTTAGAAGTAAATCATATACATATATATATATATATATATATATATAAATATTATTAAAGTATTTAGTAATATTTGCTTTTATTTTTAGATTTCACTTTACATACAGCTTATGTGTGTGCTCTTGTCTTTTTTGTTCGATATTTCTTTTTAGCCCTAATTTATTTTTCATATCGCTTATAGATGTTTTAGCACTAATTTCATTTCAGTTAATTGCCCAGGCAATTCTTGAGTTCCAATTTTTGAGTTTAAAATATTCTGATCTATTATTTATATTTTATTTTATTTTTAAATGATTTTTAAAGAGTTTTAATTAATAATACTGAAAAAAAGATTACCGGAGTATGTTTTACAAGAATATTAAAAAAGATACATTTCTGAGTGAAGTTCTTTTAGTATATTATATATAAATGTTATATTTGTTTTTTTTTTTATTACAGTTTTTGTTATTTTTAAGTTTTTTTCATTTAGTTGCCAAGGCCAAGTTTTTTCATCGAACATATACTAAACTTCAGCTTTATTTTTACTAATAAGACTAAGCTTTAGTAGTCAAAAATACTGCTTTAAGGTTTAAGCCTTGCTTGTCTTCAGGTGGGTCGGCTACGAGCACGGAAATTACCAGGGTCACCAGTTTGTGCTGGAGCGTGGCGAGTATCCTCAGTGCGATGCCTTTGGAGGAAGCAATGCTTACCACATCGAGAGAATGACCTCCTTTAGACCCATTTCCTGCGCTGTACGTTCACAACGCTTTAAAACCACATCACTGACCCAACCTGCCATATCTGCCCTCACTGTGCATGGCAGTTCATTCATATTATAATGACCATTTTTGGTTTGCATTGGAAAAAAGATGCTCATTGGCGGACATTATGTTTAATGTATCCACCCAGAACCACAGGGAATGCAGAATGACCATCTATGAGAGGGAGAACTACCTGGGCCGCAAGGGAGAGCTCAGCGACGACTACCCCTCTCTTCAGGCTATGGGATGGTGCAACAATGAAGTGGGCTCTATGCGTGTTCAGTCCGGAGCGTGAGTATCTGTTTGCGTTCTTCTGTGCCATCTTCATCTTCGCATTTTGCATTCACCGCTGTCTCTTATTCGACCTGCGTCCCACAGGTACGTGTGCTACCAGTTCCCTGGTTACCGTGGATACCAGTACATCATGGAGTGTGACCGCCACTGTGGGGAGTACAAATACTTCAAGGAGTTCGGCTCCCATTGCCAGACCCCTCAGATCCAGTCGATCCGCCGTATCCAGCAGTAACGGATTTCTCCTCGCCCCTCTCCATGCAAAAACTCTCATGCCCCTTTCTGCCCGATGCTAAATAAACTGTCTTTCTTAAACCTCACTGACCTTCTGTTATAAATCTGTGTCCAAAAAAAAGAGTGCATTTACTAAAGCCTCAAAGGCAACGTTGAGGAATTTTGGACACAAATTACAAATGTTCAAATGCCTTTTAGTACAAATTCTTTGAAACTGGTTATATATAAAGTTACCAAATAGTTGACGGTACCCATCGACTTCCATTGCTTTCCCTCTATACTATGAAAGTCAATGGCTGCCGTCAACCGTTTGGTTACCAGAGCCCCTAAAAATCGATTAGTATGTGCTCAACAGAACAAATAATGCTTTTTACAGGTTTGAAACAACATGAGGGTGATTAAATGATTTTCAGGGGGAAGTATCCCTAGGAAATAAAATGCACTTTCACAAGTTTCCCGCCAGAAGGCGCAATAAACCTACAAGCCAAATGATCATAAATAAGAAAGGCATGCAATGTAAAATAATCAGGTTTACTGAGAAACAAAATACAATTCTCTTAAATAACAAATAAACGAAAACCTAACATGACTTAACTTGTTCCTAGAAGTGGGTTTAAATATCATTGTCTGACAGATTAAATCATATGACCAGGGACTGAAAGGAGAAACCCAAACAAAAAAAAGCATGCTTTTTTGTAGATGCATTGTTGATAAAAGAGGTGGGATGCGCTTACACAACGATTTTTATTTAGATAACATGGCGCAGCCACTAGACTTTGCTACTACGACGTAGCCGTGGGTCATGAATATTAATTACGTACAGTGACGTACGCCATCACGCCTAGCAGATTTGCTGGAAAGTGAGTGGGCGCTATTCAGGCGGCGAATGAAAAAATCCTTCTATGGGGAAGGATCGACTTCTGAATATTAATGAGGTAACGTGACTGGGCGCTTCAGGAAGGTTACTAAGCAACGTCAGCAGGATCTATTTAATATGCAAAACTCAAGCCTTCGCCGTAGTAGGCTGTTACTTTTAGTCATTTAACAGACGCTTTTATTAAAAAAAAAAATATAATTAATTTAGTTAAAGAAGCATAGCAGTGAAACAACTCGAACAAAAGTGCCCCTGGGGCTTAACATGAAAAGAAATGCAAGACTTCACACCTCAAAGTCTTTGCTTTACTAGAGTCCGGCTCCGCCTCCTCTAAGCGATCCGGTTCCGTGTTTTGCGGCGGCTCCAGCGCCGGGTTTTGCGTCGACTCGGCCGCTGGGAGGAAGTGCAGCTCTCAGAAAAGCCTGAATTTCACTTCACGACGCGCCGTGGGGCTCAGCTCACTCACACACAAGCACTAAAACAAGAAAATAGTCGCGTATTCCCATCTGGATTAACCGCAGGGACTCCTCAAGAAGCGCTCTCTCCCGGAGGGTCTGAGCGGAACCGGACTGGAGTGTTTTATGTGGACGGATATAGTGTTTTTGTTGAGCGATGTCGGAAGACATGAAGACTTGGATCTGCGACCCAAACACGGATGGGAAAGAAAAGAGTGGTTTCTCTCGGCATTAACATCGAAAAACCTTTCTTTTGGAAGAAAGTACATTTGAAAGCCCCGAGCGAAGTGTGT
>JAUMHI010000051.1:14337690-14360436 GCA_032359435.1 Enteromius unitaeniatus
AGGTCTTATATAGACAGGTGTGTGGCTTTCCTAATCAAGTCCAATCAGTGTAATCAAACACAGCTGGACTCAAATGAAGGTGTAGAAGGTGAAGAAGAAATGTACAGCACCTGAGTTAAATATGAGTATCACTGAATACTTAGGACCATGTGATATTTCAGTTTTTCTTTTTTAATAAATCTGCAAACATGTCAGCAATTCTGTGTTTTTCTGTCAATATGGGGTGCTGTGTGTACATTGAGGAAAGAAATTAACTTTTTTATATTTACTATTACTTACTACTAATTTACTATTTATATTAACAGTTCTGATATGAGCTCTGTCCATTTACCATAATGTGTCAGGTCACTCACTACAGGGGTGTCTGTTTCTGGTCCAGGACTGCAGGAGCATTTTTCGGGACACTCCTATCTCCCCTTGACCTGCACTCTGACTCTGTGGGGCTGTGGTTGGGTGATAATGAGCCCTTGGAGGGGGTGATAATTGATTCAGTCTCCCAAACTTGCTGCTCATTAACACCCTCTCCCAGGGCAGTACGGCAGTGCCCTCCGTTGGGAAGCGACGGGCGGAGAGTTGAGCAGGTGGTTGGGGAGAGACCTAAACTAAGGCCGGGATCGAGGTGGAAGGGCAGGGCAGCAGGCTGGCTGAAAAATCCACTTGCCTTTCTCTCAGGGCGAGATGGGTCTTAGCTGATGTGGGGATTGTTTTCCATGTAAAGTTTTGAACTAAAGTAATTTTTCCCATTTTCTTTCAGTATTCGGAGTGTCATGCAGAAGTACCTGGAAGAGAGGGATGAACTGACGTTTGACAAAATCTTCAACCAGAAGATTGGTGAGTTTTCTCTGTCTTTCATGTCCCTTTCAGATGGATTGTAAAAAAGGTCATAAGTTCTTTGTCATCACTTCAGATTTGTAAAAAAGTCATTGAGGATGCAAACCCAGTAATTCTTCAAATAAGCTTCTAAAAACACCACACACCCTTGAGGAGGACATCGTAATCACCATGAAGTTAAATAAGGATCTTGTTCTTCCTTTTTTCCTTATCTGCCGACTCAAAGACAGCTCTTTGTTCTCTTTAACCACTGGCCGTTATGTCTGCTTTTCTCTAATAGTCACCTGAACAGTTAAACTCTTTGTCTGACAGTGTGTCTTACAAATGCTCTTGTGTTATGGTGTGATGAATGCATATGCCCAAATAACCTTAGGTACCTAAGTGAAAGCATGCTTTTTTCCACTTGGTGCTTTTGGAGAAAAGGCGTTTGCTGAATTGTGTGAAGTGTGAGCTGCGAAGGTACCATGGGATCACGGCAGCCAGCCCCAGATTTTGATTAACTTTAATTTTTACTTACTTCTGTGTCTGAAGTCCCTAGTGAGTATCTGCTTCAGTGGTTTCTCTCTCTTTCTTGGCTTTTTTTTGCACACATACACAATAACACACTGATAGCGACTTGTTAGGATAGCTGAGATTCTTATCACCTGTTTTAACCAACAAAATGAACACTATTTTCTTTAAATAGAATAGAATCCCCACTTGGGGTTTGAGAGTTGATGGAAAAACTAGTAATTAATTAAAGGGATTTTTCACCTAAAAATGACAATTAGCTAAAAAAAAAAATTGTTACTCTCAGGCTGTCCAGTGTAGGCATTTATTTATTTTTTTAATCAGAAATTTTGTGCTACATCACTTGCTCACTAATGAATACTCTGCAGTGAATGGGTGCCGTCAGAGTTAGTTCAAACTGCTGAAAAAACAATAAACCTTGTAAGTAAACCTTGTGACTCCAGTCCATCAGATTAACATCTTGTGAAGTGAAAAGCTGTATAGTAACAAAATGTCATTAATGTGACTCTCGTTCTGACTGCACCCACTTATTGCAGAGGATCCACTGGTGAGCAAGTGACGTAATGCTAATTTGATTCATTTTAAATGGTCTGAGAGTGAATAAATGCTAAATGTTGGGTATACTATTCCTTTAAATGATAAAAATGAAAAATAAAAATAAATAAAATGTTGTATTTGTTTGCCTGCATGTTGCGTGACCATTAATAGATCATACAACAGTAAACATGCAAATGTGTTAAATTAGTAAACTATTAGAAGATGTAAATGGACCATACTTCTGTTAATGGTTTCTGAAGTTCTTAAAGTAGTTGTAGTCCATTGTGCACCGAACTACCTAGATCACATGTTTAAGGACACTATAATACAGGCCTTTTATTGATTCCATACAAGTATAGCTGGTGTTGAATCATATAGTGAAGGAAAAGCAGTCGACAAGTGTTTTAAAACTTCAGCATTCCAGGATGCAACTCTATTCTAAAATGCAGAAAACAGTAGTAAATGGTCATATTGATGTGTTCTTATTTATCTTTTCATAGGCTGCATGTTTTCGACTGTTATTACAAAAGTGTTACTGTAGTATAAGATGAGTCACTATTAAAAACTGTTATGCACATATGAACCAGTGGCCGATTTGAGAGGGAAACCTCTTTGTGATCCTAACAGGGAAACCAAGCCGCTATGCATGTGACATGTAAATGGGTCTAAACAACCAAGTACATAAATGAAGCGAAAGAGGGATTTTTACTAATGTAAATATCTGAAGCTTGCAAATATTTAAGGCCCTATCTAAAGAAAGACATGAAGCAGGAAACCAAAGTTTGCCGCTGCTGTGCCGCTAGTTCACATGCTGAATTTGAATGACAAATGTCTCGGTTTTGCATCTGACCAGTGGAAGGAGATAATGACTCAGGGGCTGGTTGCATAATCAAATGCTTCTCTTCTGTCTTTGTCTTTTAACCCTCGTTGCTGTGGCATTTCATGTTCATTTGATGAACCAAATAATGTTGCATGATGTAACGATATACATTACTGCTGGCCTTTTCTGGGCTAGGTCGTAATAGCTGCGACCTATTGATCTATTTTTTTATTTTTTTTGATGACGTGCATATGATGATAATGTCCTAAAAAAGCTCACGTTACATGGATTCTAATGTTTGTTTTCTTTTTAGTTGGCTTTCTTGATCTTGATCTCGCTGTGATCATATGAGACCTAATTGGGATCAACAAGTAGCTTTTACCATTAAAATTGCATGAGAAATTAATAGAAATGAATCTTGCTTAGCAGGAGGGGATGTAGTGAGCAATGCAAGGATGAAAAGCTCAGGCTCAGGGGTGTCTGTCGGCCCAGAATGACAGAGGAAAATGCCTCATCCTTATCCTATGATATAATTTGGTTTGACAGTCACAGCCATGAAGACATTCACATGGAAAAACTGAGCGTTTGATGTCTGACTTTATTGGCGGAAGAACTCGATTTACTTGAACATCTGGAATGATCTAGATAATGCTGTCTATACATGTTATGATATTTTTCCTCAATATTGAAAGCTTTGAAATGGTTAACAGTCCTTCTGAGCCATGTGACCAATAACTGTCTGGCGCAATGGGAGAAAAAGCTTCATGTTCCTCCTTTGATTGTGCCAGACAAGCGTAGCATTTCATAGTACCATTGTTCTCTCTCTACTCTCACAGGTTAAACTAAAGCCATTTTGCCCCAACACTTCCATGACCTACACGCACCAAAGATCTTGTGTGCTCTGCAGATCGATAAGCTTGTTGCATTGATGCCTTTTATTTAAGTCTTCGTCCTGTCTGGGAAGTCACGACTGACTGTAATAAATAACGCAGGGCAGCTCAGGGCGAAGATGAATAGCCCTGTTTAGCCGAACGACATTGGTGAACCGGTGCATGCACACTTGCGTGCATGTTTCTGCACAGAAACGAGATAGTTTGACAGCAAGTTTTGGGCTGATAATGATGTCTCTCCATCCCCCCCTCTCCATGACACATGATTTATTGGTCTGTGATGTCGGTCTACGATACAGAAAGCCTGCACTGCAGTGCAATTCTCTGTCGTTTGCACTCTCTTGTCTCTCTTTTGCTCTTTTTCTTGTTAGCATGCTTCACTTTGTGGCAGGTGACATCAATTTCATTTTAATGTGGCCAGTGGAATTTTTGGAACGTGGTCTTGAACCCTGCACAGAAATAAAATGTTATGTTCCTGCAGTGCCACCTCTTAAACATTAACAAGGAGAACAGAGATGTAGACGGGGATGTTCAAGGAGTATTTCACTGAAAAGTGAACATTCTTTATTCTCTTCATCATTTAGTCCTGCTCATATTATTAAAAAAACAAACATTTGACCTTTATTCTTCCATAGGGCACCAAAGTAAATGTTTTGGAGAATCTCCCAGCTGCTGTTTTCCGTTAAATTAGAAGTAATATATTGAAATAAATTATAATATTTTTTTTAAAATAATGTTTTGTTTACATTTAAATACTATATATGCCATCATAAACATTCTTTATATACTGTATGTATGTTTTATTAATATTATTTTAAATGTAAAATAGTTATTTAAAACTTGCCATTAAATAATTCACTTGCATGAAAGATATTTTCTTTGAGTAGTGACTGTAACGTTGGTCTGTTTATCATGCAAGTCTGTTATATAGCTACAGAAGCCTTGTGTGTGTGTGTATATATATAGTGCAAAAGGTATGATATTTTTTGTGTTTATGTTTTGGAGCTTGATAGCTACTGGTCACTATATGCTTTTGATGTATGAAAGAGTGGATTGAATGTTTTGCAAAGCTCTCCCTTAATGTGCTTTAAAATAAAGGCAGACAGGTCTGGAAGAACTTGAGGGCGATTAATAGTTTTAATTTTTGGATGGACTAATCCTTTAAACCACTCCATTTATGTGTTTTATGTGAAAGTCATGAATATTTAATGTGAGTTTAGATGTACAATCGCGTCTCTTCAGTCGTCCCATCAGGCCAAATACCGCCAATAGCCACGACTGCTCTGCTGTGAGTCAGTGTACTCGTTTATGAAACACAACCAGATGAGCGTTCTCTTCATTTCCTGACCCAAACCATCACTTATCATGCAGACCCCACCTCCCCCTTCATCGTCAGTAATGGTTTCACGATGACAGTCCAGAGCTGTCATAGGACACAGCACAAACTGTCCCCGAGCTCATGCATCGTAAAACCATCCTCATATCTTCACCATCTCTTTTTGCCGGTCGGCTGCGGTTTATTCTACTGCATGCATCTCATGGCTTTGATGCCTGGGGGAGGCGTTCACGGCTCCTATGGATCTCCCGATCTGTTGTTATGATGTTATTCCTCTATCTGCCCTCCTCCTGCTTTCTTCATTTGTGTTCCGCCTGTCCACCCCTCCTCCTCCTCCCTCATTCACATATCCCTTTCTCTCTCTCTCTCTCTCTCTCGTTCCATCTGTCAGAGTTCTGGAATGGATGTTTGAGAGTTTTGTGTTGCCTAGCAACTGTGGTTGCCATGGGAACGCCGAAGATATCCCGTGTTTGCTTGGCGACCGGGAAAATGAAATTAAAGGATGAATTAAAGGAGGAGGAAATGGATGATTTCCATTCAAACAAAGCAAAAAAAGCCCCTAACAGATTATCCACTGATATGTTTGGATAATTACACCCGTCCTCTTCCTGGCACGAGGCTGGGAGCTCTGATTGGTCGAATTGATCAATGGCCATTAACGGTTTAGGTTTCATTTTCAGTGTATTTAGATGCCTGTTTGGCCCTTGTGTGTAATGAGAGTGGAACATATTGACGTGTGTCTTTTGCTAGCGAGTCAGGCGGTCTGTGCCCAGTTGTGTTTGTGTGTGAGTGAGTTCATGCATACGTGCGCATGTGTGCACTAGCATTGCATTAATTGACAGTTCTTTGATCCACCAGCCTCTGTTAATTGCTCTGGGATTTGGAGAATTAATTGGCCAGTCAATGTCATTATTTCCACCCCACTCGCCTTCTCTCTGTCCCTACACCAGGGATACTCAAATCAAGTAGCTTGAGGAACACTTTTAGAAAATGCAGAGTGACTGGGGTCAGTGAATAAAATGACCCGGTAATGTTTGTTTTGTAGTGTGCCGTGTCTTTTACCATCTTCATTTATACATTGTCATTTAGTTAAAACGTTTGGTGTGAATTTCAGGTCTTCTTTGAACTTGTATGCGTTGCACTGTGTCGCTCGCGTGCAGTCAAGGCGTAGAAGTGGCAGAAATAAAGGGTGGATTGTGGAGGCGGGCCGGTGTGTGAGACAGTTTTTACATTTGAAGGTAGAAAATTTGGTGCATCCAAACCTGCTTGTTTTCCTCCTCTTGCCAAATTCTATGGCAACATCACGTAAATGTAGAGAAGGCAGTGACACGATGCATTTCAGCAAAGTTAGAATCTTTTTTTTAGATGAGGAGCAAAATGAAAAAGATCTTTGTTACAAAGATTTTAATTACATTTAAATGCTAAACTCCATGGGAAAAAATTATTACTGTTTCCAAAAGAAAAATATTAAGAAGCAATATAGTTTTCAGTGTTGATAATGGAATATTTTTTTTAAATCACAATATCAGAATGATTAGCTTTACATTTCATCTTCAAATATATTCCCGTTGAAGAGTTCTTTTAAATGGTGATAACTTTTTCACAAAATTACTTTTTTTACTGTATTTTAGTTAAAGTAACTTTCTAAAACCTTTTGAACAATAGTATACTAATTCCTTCATTGTGAAGTACATGAGTTAATACATAAATAGTAAATATTTACTATTCAATGTTTGAGCTGTTGTATGAAAGTATTTTAGCATGCACTTGATTCATATATTTTTTTTTATATTCAGTGAAAAATCTTTGTTTTTATCGGTGGGGTAGTTGAGCAGTCCAGATGCCCAAAATGAGCATCCCTACAGTGTTTTGGGTTGATTCATATCCAAACAGCTTTGGGCCCATTTCACATAAGCATCTCACAGAATCATTGTCTCTTGACTGGTCACCATGCTGTGTCGTTCTCTAAGTGTTTTAGCTGTTTTTCTCTATTGTCTCTCTGCCGCTGTCTCTCGTCCTCTGTCCAGTATTGGCAGGGGGCGTTGTGGGTTTTTACACACTGTGGTCTGCCGTACAGTTATTTTCCCAGGCAGACTCTGGCTGTATCTGCATGCGTCTTTGCCCTCTAATTGCTGTTTATTTTAGTCGTGTGACACGGCTCTTTGGCTCTTTTCTTACTATCAGTTTTACCAATCAGATCCGGCAGGTTAGATCCTGAGATACTGAACATCCTGTTGACTCTGAGAATTTGAATGACTGGTTTAAGAGCCACACACTCGTCAATATGCAGCTGGAGGTGTTTGCTGCTTTTCAGATTAAGCTTGTGACCTTCCTTGTGTGCACGGCAGTTTGCCAAGCCTGTCTGTTTGACGTTGTGAGATGACAGTTTAAAGAACGAAGCACAGCTTCCAAAAGAGCGATCTTCTGCTCCAAGCTGCTCCACCATGGGATTTTCCCGCGGAGCGGTAGATGTTTTGGCATTCAGATGAAGTAATACATTCAGAATGCCAAGACATGGTCCAGGGAAAATGAGCCTTAAGTTGATATTGCATAATTTAAATAAGCAGTAGCAACAGCAGCAGCTAGTTGCAACATGTGGGCCTTTGGAAGAAAGGTTTGTGTTTAGGGATGTAACGGTATAAAAATTTCACGGTACGGTAATACCTCGGTATGAATGGCATGGTACGGTATTTGTTGAATCATTTACAGAAAAACAAAACTAATTAAAAGACTCAAAAATAGTGGCAGAAGTGTTTATTAAACAGTTTACATGAACACTGAACATATCAATGACACACACATTAGCCATCTATCTGTAAACTTCAAAAACAGGAACTTCAATTTTAATACCAAAAAATTATTAAACCTTCAACACATCCGATTTAAAACCCGCTTTAGATTGCTAGATGACTTCATATATCAATTTGCATATTCATTACGTCAGTGTATCATATTATCTTGCTTCTCTGGGGTCACATAATGTTATTCAATGCACTCTAATTCTCAATATAACTGTTTTCACTGATATATTTAATGGTTTCTGTTGTCAGAAAAACGGAATGAATATGAAATAGTGACTGAAATGCACGACATTATAAGGCCTACTGATCTAGCTCTACCTTACAAGATGTTAATCTAGATTAAAATCCTTAATTTATAATCGTTTATAATTGTATTTATAATTCAAAATAATGAAACCAAGTACACAAGATATAGACAATGGCTTGACATGATTTAGTCTCTATTTGCATGTAAAATAGAGTTAGAAGCAACATAATATCTTAATATTTTAACTAAAAGCCCTGCTCCTCTCGCTGAACAGAACAGACGCAGAGAGAGGTGTGTGCGGCAGTATTGGAGACTCGCTGAGGTTTGTCCAAAAAGTCTCTAGATTCGTCGCTAGTCGCTTTTAGGGAAAAATGTCTCCAAAGGGGTCTGAATAGTCGCTAAATATAGAGATAAAGTCGCTAAGTTGGCAACACTGATCTGTAGCCCCAACAGACCGCAAAGAATGATGGGCACGCTTGGGCTGATGGGAATTGTAGTTCCCGCTAACTCCCGTTTGCTCCATTCGCCTAAGCAAACTTTTCTCAGAAGACCTATCGTTTTATCTAGTGCGACCATGTGACCACGGTATTATCAAACAAATTTGATATTGCAGTACGACGGTATTTACAATACCGTTACATCTTTATTTGTGTTACATGACAGATGGCAAATAACCTGTTTGAAGACTGTCACATTAGGTAGAAAGAAAAGTTGCATCATCTTGTTCTTTGCATAAAATGACAGTCATCATGGAAGCCATATCCGCCTCCTTGATTATTATTGCTTTTAGCAATAAGAAAGCTTGAATAAGTTTGTTTTCTGTGAGTTTAAGTGGCCGCCATGTTGCAATTTTTGCACTAGTACTTTTATTAGATTAGAGAAAGACAAAAAGACGGTTTTTGGTTGTATGTTGTTAATATGGTGTCCAATTATGGACCCAAACAGTTTTCACTGTATTGACAAAAACTTTATGATGAACAAAAATAACAACATCTCCATTTTCACAGAGAGAAAAAAATCCAAAACAGTTTGGAATGTTATGAGGAAGTGCTGACCAAGCTTTCTCATTTGGGTGAACGGTTTCTTAAGATCTATAGATTGAATTTTTCCAATCATGCAACTATTTGTTTGACATATGGGTGAAAACCTGTTTGGCAACAATTATTTTGTTGTGATTCTGCATCAGAAACTATACTTTTCAGCACTTCATTATGGGAGAAAAATCAGTTTCCCGCACTTGGCCACTGCTCAACACGACATGTGCAACGCCTATTGGTCTGATTCACCGTGTATATAGTCATGATGCTCAAGACTAGAAGTATCTGTCATTGGACTGGAACCTGAACAGAAGCTCTGGCTGCGAGTCTCAAGCCCACTCTCCATTCAGCCGGGCACGAGCATGGCATCTTTTCACTTCCCGCCCCCTTCCACACTGTCGTTGATATTGAAACTATGGATAGGGAAGTGTTTATGACAGAATAAGAGAAGACGAGGGCGTGTGTGAAATGCAGTCATGACAGTTTCGGCCTAAAATAAACGGACACTTGTTTGCTGAGTCTGCAGTGTGGGTGTGTGTCTGTGTGCGCTCGTGTGTGTTTAATGGGCTGTCCGATTTTTCCATCTTCCATCTTCACCTGCCTTGTAAACATCAGGGAGACACTCATGTTGTTGGCAAGGTATTGTAAAATAAAGACACATTAACCTGGCGTGCTAAACTGCCCCAGAAACGGTGGTTGTTTCCCTTTGTGATGGCCCACAGTAAACTGTAATGTAGTTCCTTGTGTTTTTTGGGCTGTGCGTGGGCAGTGTGGTTAGTTGTGGCCTGCGCGCTTGCATGCACTTGTGAACACTCCTCCCCATCTCTCACAGAGGCCCACATTTCAATATTGATTACATACTTCCGGGTGGCTGGTGAAAATGACACAATCAGTTTGGGCAAACAAACATTAAGGTGAGAGGCCTTCAGATGCATGGAATTTACACTTTCAGTATTCCATAGAAATTTCTGTCGAAATAACACACCTGTTGTGCACAAACTTCAAATTCTCTCTCTGATGTTTGTTTTGCCTTTAGGCTCATTTGATAATGCTTTCAACTGCTAATGAGGGTGTAGCTCTTTCAGCCTCTTCATGTTATCTTCATGTTACATTTACGCATTGGCCAGATGCTTTTATCTTGTGCATTGCATTCAGAGTACATTAGAGAAGTTTTAAAGCTACAGTGAAGTCAATATAATGCAATAATTTTTTTCTTTCTTTAATGGGAAGGCTTTATGAAAATAGTTGGGCAAGGCTTGACTTTATCTGTTGTTTGTTGATTGGATTATGAAAAGCAGATATTTTAGACCTGAAGATGTGGAGAGGATGCAAATCTTGTCCATTTAGCTCATATTTCTCTCTCTAGTAGTTGTTGGCTGTTGGAATAGGTCTGTCTCTGTGCTATCTGTAATTATTCCCCAGCTGTATTCAGAGGGGCTGTCATTGGATTTCTACTGGATTATTGCACTGATGAGTTTATGATTCAATGACAGTCCTCCCAGATCTCCTGTGCTTCAAGAGGAAGCACACGTTGAGCTGTCCATCAGTAGGCTAACCCCACCTGTACTTGGTGCGAGAATCCTGCAATTAAGGAGAGAGATGGCTTTGTGCGTTTAAAGCGCGATTAAGGGTAATCCATTAACTCTGTGACGTAAGGTACGCAGAAGGTTGACGTCCTCTTAATTTCTATCATTCATTCCTGCTCAGAAGATAAGAATGAGAGAAGCTTAGACTTTTTAGACTTTTGTCTGCAATTTCAATTGATGGGCTGTCAACATTGTGTTTATATGTGGCTGATACAGCATTTAGTGTTGAACTGCTAGTTCTAAACCACTTCCACAAGCCTGCTGATTTCTTGTCTTTGTGCATGTTTAGTCTCATTTATATGACCGCTGTCTGATCAATATGTTTACACTGTAATCCATGACTGTTTTCATACATCAGTGTCCGTGTCACCAGCTGCTGGGTATATTTCTTTCTGGGTGGTTTATATGAGACCTTCTGACTCCACATTGCAGACAGCAGGAAAGGGAGGAAGACAAAAGATGAGTGTCCGAGAGATAAAATAGAGGAGGAAGAGAACTGCTGGTAAGATACTGAGAGAAGAAAACATTTTTCTAAGAGGCGCTTATTAGTATGACTACTACTACTGCTCGTACTTCTAAGGTATGGTTGGGGTACAGGCATGAATTATACCTCAAATCGTGTGGCTTTTTGTTGAGAGGTGTGTAAGCACTTTTTTTTAAAGCTGATTAAACTTGCAAAAATCCCATAGACAGACACTGAAGGAGAGACTGAGTGAGAATGAAGTATCATAGTATATTGCTTCATCGTTGTCACTGGGGATGGGTATCGTTAAGGTTTTAATGGTATTACTACTTTTATCGATACCACTTATCGATCCGGTACTTTAACGGGGTACTCGTTTTTTGTTTTTGTTTTTTTAAACAAACACCAATGTTTGGGCAAATATTACACAAACAAAACAAATGATTGTAAAGCAAATTTACAATTTTCCTGTAAAAGAATGGACAGTGGTTACAGTCGGGGCATGCTGGTAGGCAGCAAGAGAACTGCAGCTTTAACCAAAAAAGTTGCAAAACGCAGCTAAACAAAACAATCAGCTTTGGCCAATGTTTGTTTTATTAGAACAGATTCACATAAATTAGTTATGTTTTTGGGATCAAAACTAATAAAAGTTTGTGCACTACATACACCAAATAAAGTGAATATATTCCATCACTACAAATTAGTTTTTAGGTAAGCTCTGCTTTATATCTTAATTTTCCCTGTTTTTTATTGTCTCTGCTTTCTCTCTTAATAAGCATACTTTATTATTATTATTCATCTATTGTAAATGCAGTACTGTAAAGGCATTTTTAGTGTTTAAAATGTACTTAGGAAACAAATACTCTAAATATTTACATGGCTATTTTTAATGGAACAAATGTGTTTATTAAATTATTAACGTTATTATAACATACTAATTTCGACCTTATGTGATGTTTATGTTGTTATTGTGGAAGACTGCTA
This sequence comes from Enteromius unitaeniatus, assembly GCA_032359435.1. Taxonomy (NCBI): domain Eukaryota; kingdom Metazoa; phylum Chordata; class Actinopteri; order Cypriniformes; family Cyprinidae; genus Enteromius; species Enteromius unitaeniatus. Next base: position 14,349,733 of record JAUMHI010000051.1, read on the forward strand.
ACATAAGTAATTATAAATGTTTTCTTATGTGAGATTTTTTTAATTTTAAAAGACATGCATGAAAGCCGTTCTTCTGTCAAATGCAGTTTAATAAGTAAAAACGAGCTATCCCGAATCAGTGTCTGTGGTCAGATGTCAGATGGGCAAATGTCCTTAATATTATTGCAAATGGGAAAAAGGTTCAAATATGCTAGGTAACGATTATTTAGCAAGAAATAGGAAATGTTTATTTTTTTCTGCAGTACAGATAGCAGAACCGTTAATGTCAGAGCTTATCGATACTTCTGTCTTTTATAATTTAGTATTAAATGCATGATGCTTCATATAATTTTAGCTGTTTGTAGTATTATTTTGATCTAAATGCTTATCGGTTTGTGCACATCCTATTTTACTTCCTTAATGCAATAGATTTAAGAAAATAGCAGGATGAGACTTGACCTTATCCATTTTGAGTTGATGGGATTGCATAAAGTAGCTTCTTTTTTTTTTTCTGACGTTAGAAGTTGGTTGTGTAGAGGATGTCAGTACTTACTGTATTTTATTATATATTGGTATTTTAAAAGTATATAAAAGAATCCATACAAATGACATTTTGGGAAATGATTTCAGTGCGTTTTAAGTGCAAGTCCGGAGCAGAGATCGGCCAAAATAAAATAAAATCATTGTTTGATTGATTGCCAGTTGATTGGTGCATCTCTACACATAGATGTTTTATGTAACATGTAATGTGCATATCGCAATATATTACTACATCATTATCATCTTTATGCCTGTAATTTCAGCTGGGTACTATTTTGGTGCAAGAGTCATTTTAATTCATTTAAAGAATAGGTGTAAAATTTGTGCTATAGCTTCCCTGCAGCAACATGTTTTGGTGTTTTGTTTTGGTTTTTTTTGCTTTTAATCTTCCAAAGATAATTCCGCTGTGATCCAATTACTGCTTGCGTTACTCTCCTATCTTAGCAGCAGTAATCAGCTCGCACTAATGCTGCAGGTATCAGAAGCGGCCCCGCTCTCATCGCCCAGTGCTGTTACAGCCACTAGAACGACATTTCTTCCTCTGTCATCCTTTAATCAGTTCTATTTACATCACTTGCGAAAACCATATTACTCTTTGACACTCTTGAATTGCATTTCATCCAGTGACTTTTTCCCTCTGTTTGTCCGTGTGTCCGCCCAATCAAGCACTGAGACTGGCAGCAGTCATTAACCGAGGTCCTTCCTTTCCGCTCATGATGGTGGCCCATTATTGTTGCTATGGGAACAGTCTTAACTTTGCTGTCTGTGCTGATCTTCTGCCTCTGCGCCACGTCGTCAACACGTGAGCACATGGGTTGGAAAACTGGTAACTTCTGCTGCGCTTCGTCGAAAAGCAAGCAAATTTAAGATGAGAAAGGAAGTGCTGTGACTGGTGGGATGGAGTGAAATCCAAGGTCAAGGTGGCCGTCTGATGGAGGATTTTCTGAATTAGAAGAGTGGTGTCTGTCCTGTGATTTAAGGATAATCTTCTCAACAGTAACTAATCCACAGTCCACCAGTTAGGTTGTTGTTATCATCACTCATTCATCGAGAGCTCTTGCCTCTACAAAATACTACTTTGGGTGAATCTCACAGATGCAGGTTTGCGTCATATTTCATCCAAAAGAGGATAAATTTAAATTGTTTTACATAAAAGCCTTTTTATTATGTCATTATTTTCATGATAAATCAACCTACAGTAGGTGCCTTTGCTAGGATGAACGCATGTTTACAATGCATTTTCATAAAACTTATATAGCTTGTGGTCTTTCTTGTATTTCCTTTAGCGCGTGATATTGATTTGATTATGAAAATACTGCTTTGTTGAAACAGCTTCTCCCTTCAAAGCAAATCATATTATATTTATTCATGGTGGTACAGCTGCTGCTTGAACTGTCTCTCTTTATTTGCTCTGTTTAAATTTAGTTTAAATTGAAATGAAGATAACTTTGATAGGCATCAATGTAGCTGCTGTTTTCTTTATTATATATATATACAATACACAATACAAGCTAAAAAGGTCAAGCCTTTCCATCAGTCGTTCTGTTTTGCACCTTATCTAACTGTTCTTTTTCCTCCCTCTGTTGTCCAGGTTTCCTCTTGTTCAAGGATTTCTGCATGAACGAGATCGACGAGGCCGTTCCGCAGCTGAAGTTTTATGAGGAGGTGAAATTGCTTTAAATCTATATATTAATCTCTAACATCTCTAAACTAACACGATAGTCTTTGTGGCATTTGTGTGGGTTTTTTTTTTTTTTGCTGAATAGATTCCAAGATGTGCGTTTGACCTGACCTGTCCTCATTCTGGTTGTGACCTGAAATGGCACAGCTCAGTAGTGAAGTTTTGTTCCCCTTCTATTGACCTGAAGAACACCATGTGTCCTATCAAAGACCTTTGGGTTGCGAGTAAGATGACCGTAATCTTGTTTTGTCCCCTACAGATTAAAGAGTACGAGAAGTTGGATTCGGAAGAAGAGAGACTAACTCGCAGTCGACAGATTTATGACGTCTACATAATGAAGGAGCTGCTGTCGTGTTCACATGTAAGAATACATTTATCAGAATGTGTAAAATGATCACTAGCAATTTAAATGCAAAGGACTGCATTATTAAGCAATGCGTATGTGTGTGTTTTTTTATATATAAAATATATTAGGGCCGGGACTTTAACGCGTTAATTTAGATTAATTAATTACACAAAAGTAACGATTTTAAAAGTTTTTAATGCATTTTAATGGCACGTATTTTTAGTCCACCCCTAAGCAGTTTTCTATTATCTATCATAGCCTGCCTGTTGACTATGGTGTTTAAATAGCCTAGTTTCAAATTTAGTGCACATAAAAACAAGACGAAAACCATTCTAATGGTAAGCAGGGCCCGCGCGACAAGTACACTTTTAAGACTGGAGGCGGAGAAAAATGTCAGCTCACTCTTGTGATTGGTCATTTTCAACATACCGCTTATCACGGCTTTAGGAACAGTGTGTTTTTTGTGTGTGGGTGTTTTTTAATTAATAATTAATCCTTTATAAACAACAATGAAACACCAATACATATTTGCAGTAGAATATAAAAATCAGGAATAAAACATGAAACATAATGAATAGTCTAGTCCTTTCAATAATTGAGAATCAATTTAGAATACTATTATAATTCAGCAGTCAGTGTTAGGAGCCCGGTGCATTATGGCCATTTCTTTAGAGTTTACTTATTTTTGTGTCATTTAAGCAAGATAGTTTGGCGCTAAGAGGGGGTCAGGACCAGCGAGTAATTCCATGTAGAACCGCAACTGGATAAGAGCATGGTTGTGTGCAAGCTATGCAACAAGGAATTGGCATATCACCGCAGCACATCGAGCCTCAAGTATCACCCCAATGCTAAACATATAGCAGCTAGCGTGGTTCTCAGGTCAAATATTTATATGCGATTAAAATGCGATTAATTACAAAGTTTTTTAATTACTAAATTAACTATATTTAATTCTTTTTTAAATATAGATTTGTTTTTTTTAATAATATGAAAATATAATGGGAGTATTTGGGGAACGTGGTTCTATAGTGCTGCTAGCTGGAAGGACTACAGTTCTTATTGCAGATCCGGAGACTCAATTCAGATTTCTGTTGAGAAAACAAGTGTCCCATTAGCCTCCGTCAGTCTCCAGTCATAGCTTTTCAGAAACAGGAAGCCTGAAAGAACCAACACAATGGCCTATAGGACACTCAAGGCCTGTGCGATTATGTCACAGTGTTTTATGTTGTGATAACCGGGAATGCTTAGGAGGTTAATGTCAAACTTGACGTTTGTTCAGGGGGACCAGTTCTTGTTGTTTTAGTGTTTTGACCTCCCTTATCACAAAATGTCACTTAATCTACCTTCCTTTCTCACAGCCCTTCTCTAAGAAGGCAGTAGACCATGTCCAGACTCACCTAGCAAAGAAACAAGTTCCTCCAAATCTCTTTCAGGTAAGTCCCCCAGCACAAAATTAAATCGAACCTGTTTTTCCGGGTGCTGATGGGCTTTTGTGCGTTTAGCACAAGAAAGTAAAGTGTTTGGGTCACAGACTCTCAACAGATCCTGAAGCATTTTGTTTGCTTTGCTTTTTCCAGCCATACATAGTTGAGATCTGTGACAGTCTTCGTGGAAAGATCTTTCAGAAGTTCATTGAAAGGTGAAACAGATGGCTACCAAAAAAAACCACACTTTTGGTTTTGCTTTAGAATGATTGTAACATCTTTTCACTTCATATATATTTCCATAGTGACAAGTTCACACGTTTTTGCCAGTGGAAGAATGTAGAGCTCAACATCCATGTGAGTTTTTTTTTCTTGCATTTGGTGGTTTTTTATTCACCTGTAAGTTGTTCGTCTTTAATGATTCTCTCGACTTTGCACATAGTTGACGATGAATGACTTCAGCGTGCATCGGATCATCGGCAGAGGGGGGTTTGGAGAAGTTTACGGATGCAGGAAAGCAGACACAGGGAAAATGTAAGTGCTGTTTTAAGGTGCAAACTAAATGTGAAAATGAAATGTGGGTTTGCATAAAGACATCTGTTAATTTACTGTGTGCATTTTAGGTATGCCATGAAGTGTTTGGATAAAAAGAGGATCAAAATGAAGCAGGGAGAAACGCTGGCGCTCAACGAGAGAATCATGCTGTCGTTGGTTAGCACCGGGGTGAGTGACACATGCAAAACTCAGACCACACACTAACATCCCTGTCTTGCTTGTTTGACCCTCTCTATCTCTTTCTGTCTCTGCAGGACTGCCCTTTCATAGTGTGTATGACATATGCCTTCCACACTCCTGATAAACTGTGTTTTATCCTGGACTTGATGAATGGTAAGGTCAGATATCGTCTCTTTGACCTGCTATAGGCTTGTTCAGACAATGTGATTACACAACACAAAAATATGAAGCTTTTTATCCAACTAAAAGTTAAAACTTAAAATGCATTAAATTTGCTGTATTTTTTTGTATAGTTTTTAGTATTTATTTAATATTATTATCTATTTGTAGATTTAGATTTAACTAAATGAAAATGAGAAATATTGCCTTGGCATGTAACTGATTAAATAGTTTTTTAAATGAAACACATAAATTGTATTTCAGTTTTTTGTAGAAGAGAACATGTTTGTTATGGCTTATTTAACGATATTAACCCGGTACATAATGATTTCAGTGCATATTTTTAAAATGAATATGCGAATGCCGTGAAGTATATCAACTAAAGCGTGAGTACAATGAACATTCTCGAATCTTACAGATTGAAGCCAACACCTCTCAATGCAAGATTGTAGAAAGCCTATTTAAGGCTCTAATTTTGGCCTTCCTCTATAACTTAATGTCAGCGTGAATATGGGGCGGAGCTTCCTCTTTAGACACTCACACTTCCTGTATCTACACTGCAGCGTGGGCCACTTCTCTGAACGTCCTTCTTGGATTTTTGAAACAGTCACATCACTTACACAGGTCTTCAAAAACAGAGAAACATACTCTACAAAAGTAGTCGAACACTGATGAGGCCATTAATAAAACCGAACATAATAACCTAATATTTACATATTAGAATGATAAACATTTTCCCAGGAATGTTGTGACGTCTCTCCATCAAATGACTCTTACTGGGTAGACTAGAAGATCCTTAACTGACCTATTATTTGTAGCATATTTAGAGCAGATGAGCGTTTTGCAAACTGCATTTAAATGTAATCCTCAGGTTTCCCAACAGAATGGCTAGAGATTTTAGGGATTTCTTTTATTTTCATATTTTATGTATTTTTTGTTTCTTTTATTTATTTATTTTTTTTTAAAACTGCAAATGGCTGAAATAGTGGTAACATTGCACAGTCATTTGTTTACGTTAAGCAATTAAATAACATGAGCAAACAATACATTAATTACACTATTAATCTTTGTGAATATTATTTAATTAAAACAGTCATTCATTGTGCATTTTAGTTTACAGTTCATTATTTAATGTCAACAACATGAAATAATGCATTAGTAAATGCAGAAATTAATGTTAAGATTAATAAATGTTATGAAATAATGAAAATATAGTTTGTGTTTACTAATGTTAACCAATAGTTATTGTAAAGTGTTACTGGAATAGTAAATAATTAATTGGTTACAAGGTTGGTTAACAATCACTGATTCATGAGATTTATTGTGACTATATTCTATTGACTGCTTGATTGTTTTTATTGTACTTGTGTCTTTCAGGTGGAGACCTTCACTATCACCTGTCTCAGCACGGCGTCTTCAGCGAGAAAGATATGCGCTTTTATGCAGCTGAGATCATACTGGGCCTCGAACACATGCACAATCGATTCGTCGTCTACAGAGACCTCAAGGTAAGGTCATCGCTGTCACAGTCGTTCCTTTTCGATAGAGAAAGAATCCTCTTTCACTGTAAAGCCTGTTGATCTGTGTTTGCGATTCGCCGTTGCTGCTGAAAAGGAAAAATGAAATGTTCCGTTGAGTTTCTGTGTTTTGTAACATAAGCTTGTATCTGTTCTGCGTCGTTGTCTGAGGTTATTTTTTATTAAGTTTGGATGAGCTGTCTGTCTTGGCAGCACTGTTTATTGACTTTAAACTGAAAAGTACGTCATATGATGGAGCGAGTCGAGGTTAACCTACAGTCCCAAACCAAGTGTAGCTGTCCATTCCGATGGCCGTGAATATCACGTAATTTGTCGACCCTCCGTGTGGAAGCAGCTATGCGATCGTTGCGGATTATGCAATTTTAAGTGAGATGTTTGGGCCTCACGCTGCCAGATTGCTGAGAATATGCAGGATCTTCCTTGGCAAGCTCCTGAAACGGGACACTGCACACGCGAACGGGGTGCAGTCTGTGAGAGAGCGATCCTGCTGTTTTTCCACAGTATCACTTCTGTTTGTGTAGAAGAAAAACTCTGCAAACGTTTGATCACTTGTACCTCTCTGCAATGTTCCTGAGATGACAACACATGATATATTCAGTGCAGTATGTCTCTTAAAAGGATAGTTCATCCAGAAATTTAATTTGTCAGTTCACATGTTGTTCCGATCTTGAATGCTCATGTCTTTTGTTTTACCTGCAACAATTTGAATAACCTGCAAGTCTTTGCCCAGGTCTTTTAGACATTGGTAGTTTAAAGCTCATAGGAAATGCCATTTCTCAAAATCTAATGTTAGACATTGTTCAATTAACTTTGTGTTTATAATTTTGTTCTATTTAACCTATACTTTTTTTTTGTTTTGTTTTGCTTTATTGCTGCCAGTTCACTTGTCTTTAAAAATGTTTGACCTTTTATTAGTTATGCCACCAGTTTTTACTGTGGTATTGAGGAAGTACTTAGATCGTTTCTTTATTATTTAAAGAACACTTTGTGACTCAAAATCTGTAATGTGATCTGATTTGTGTGAGCCGTTTCACCCTAACTCTCTTGACTTATTTTCAAGAACGAACACCAGCACAGAAGATTTTGATCATGCTGAGATTGAGCATCCCTCCTCCTCCCGTTCTCTGCCCCGTTTTGCTTCTTCCTCTGCGGAAGGAATTAAGGGTTTGAGCCGGATGCCGAGCTCTGCCCTCGCAAGGGTGCAAACCCTCTAGGGCTCGGAGTCTGCCGTTATCCCGGCTCGCCCCCGGACACCACGCCAAACACGCTTACTATTGCATATGAGGAAGCGCGAACTCATGATATTAATGCTCAAAGAGCAGATGTTGAAATTGTTTTTTTAAAGCATTAGTCGTCTATTTAAAATGTATTAATAAATCATTTACGGTTAGCCTAATAAGCGCACATATAAAGCTTGCCACATCAAACAGGCAGAAGTAAGGATTGTACATGTGTCAGGACCTTTTTAAGAGATTCAGTTGGTGACACTGACTCATCATCATCATCATCTCGGCAGGAGTAGACCAGCCTGTATGCATGTTTCATACATAATCTGAGAATATTTGTTTTCTATTTGAATTGGTTTATTTGAAAGTAGGCATTTTACTCTCTATAGATATTTTTTGGTGTGTGTAAGGCAAATATACAGAGTTTCCCGCTCAAGTTCATAGAGACCAAGATGGCAGAAAGTGCATCCTGTTTGCTTTCGTGTTTATTTTGTTGTTTTTTTGCTATTCTGAGCGCAAACAAATAAACAACAGCGCAAACAGATTTGACAGATGTATAACGCTGATCTTTCTGACAAAAAATGAGAGAGTATTTTAAGAGCAAGTGAGTGCATCAGTGCCTCCATCTGTTATTCAGTGACCACGCTGCTAATGTGAATTTTTATTTATTTCTTTTTCTGCGACTAACAATTAGTGGACTTTTGGCTATTCCTGAAAAAAGTAGTGCACTTACTGCAATTAGTGGTAATTGTCTGCACCTCAGTGTTGTAGTACATTATAAAACAGTATGCAATGATAACTACTTGAGTGTAAATTTGGATTTTAATTCAAGTTATTAAATGAATGCCACCTTATTGGCACAATGAAGCCCTCCCTAGACCTACCCTAACCCTCCCTGATACTTTAGCTCTTTGATTATCTCCTTAATTTTTAATGAAAATAACATTCTCTTCTGATTTGAAATTTGAAAAAGATGGATTCAAACCTGGGTTCAATTGCATCAAAATGAGCATGACACACAAGCTGATGACAGTAGACAGTCTTTCATAATGTTATCTAGCCCAATCTTACATTGGTGGGTGGAGTTAGTGGAAATAGCCTCTTCCAACTTAACACTTAGTGGAAATAGACACTTGTTTTTTTGGTGGTTAATTTCAGCTTTTAGCTTGTTTTTACACTTGCTGTTTTTCTTTATTAATTGTGCTCCTTTTAATCACAGCGATGCTGTTTTTGGAGATGTTGCTTACTGTTCTTTATAAGGCTCTAAAAAAAATGTTTTTTTTGGACTGTTGGATGGTGTCCTAATCTCCACATCACTTTCTCTTTCTCACAGCCTGCAAATATCCTCTTAGATGAACATGGACATGTTCGCATTTCTGACCTGGGCCTGGCCTGCGATTTCTCCAAAAAGAAGCCTCACGCCAGCGTGTAAGTTCCTCTTCACAAGACTTCAAACCTTGTCTTTTAGTAGTGCAAAATAAATGTGTCTTTTGTTTAGGGAAGGTGTGGTTGCTTCTGTTCTCTGACTATGTTTCTTTGTGCGCACACAAGCTCTTTGTTTCATACTCGTGCATATTACAGCGTTGTTGTTTTTTTTTTTTTGTTTTTTTTTGCAGTGAGTTATGGAATCTTATACCACAGTCCTGTATTCTCTGTGTACTGTGTATACTCTGTGTATTCATACAGTGTTTGCAGTTACATTTTCACATGTATTGTTTTGGCTAGAGTTATTTTAGTGTGCTTTCATCTGAATTGTAATAAGTTTTTACATTTTCAATTAATTTTTATTTGTTTTAGATACATTTCACATTCATTTTTAATTACCTTACTGTACACTACTGTTCAGAAGTGTAGTAAAACTATTTTTACAATTTAAACCATGTAAGGTTTTAATGTATATATTAAAAAGTACTTTATTTAATTGTCAGTGTCACATCCTCCAGAATTAATTCTAATATCAATTATTATTTTTATTACTATTTGTCAATGCTGAAAAGTTTTTTACTTTTTTGTTCCTTGAATAGAGCAAACCTTTATTGAAAATATAATTTTTGTAATTTGATAAATGGCTTTCCTTTTTATCAGTGTTTAAATGTATGTTCCTGCTAAATAAAAAAAAATCTATAAAAAAAAAAAAAATCTTACTGTCCCCAAACTTGTGAATGGTGGTGTAATATGCAGAAAAACTGATGTTTTCAAACTGAAAATGCACTAAAACCAAGTTGCAGATATGACAACATAGCTGTGACAATTTTAACATGTGACACCCAAGTTTACATGTCAGCACCAATTCAATGCCCATTTCACATTCAAAGGGCCTGGACAGTTTTATTTCTGAATTATTGTCCTTTTAAATATAGACAGTGCAATCTAAAAAGCACCATAGCGAAAACACCCTGCTAAACGCAAATGGTTAGAGACAGGGCGGCAAACCTTTTGTGTGTAGTGTAGCACTTTTTTGACTGTTTGCGTTATGTATGAGAATGAGCTTTGTTGTGTTTACAGTCAGTGTGTGCTCAGCCTGGGGGGTGTGTGTACGCTTTGAATTTAATGTGCATTAATTGCTGTGTTTGCAGAGGTACCCATGGCTACATGGCACCTGAGGTTCTGCAGAAAGGAACGGCGTATGACAGCAGCGCCGACTGGTTCTCTCTGGGCTGCATGCTGTTCAAACTCTTGCGAGGGTAAGACCTTCCTCTGCAGCGGCCCGCTCATGAATTCTTTATCTGTCTCTCTCTCTCTCTTACTCTCTGTCTGTGTCTGTTTCTCACCTGTTTGATGTGGAGTGTAAAGTTTAAATGTCAGGGGTTTGGAAGTAGGAGGTCAGGAGCAGACATCATAGAGAAGAAAGACACAGAGAGTGGGGGTGTGGAGACCACTGAAACGGTTGCTAGGTGGGGAGGGGTGTAATGGGGGAGGAGTCTGAGACACTTCAAAGCAGAATGGAATCGGGTCAGAACAGGCCTGGGAACACAATTATATTATTTTTATACTTTACAAAATAAAAAACAAATTACTTGATACTCTGTATCAATATAAAAATATAAAATGATTTATATATATATATAATTTATTT
>JAUMHI010000051.1:14362319-14443837 GCA_032359435.1 Enteromius unitaeniatus
CAATTTTTTTATATCTATACAGAGTAAATATATACAATTACAATGATACATGTTTATAATTAATTCATAAAATTACATATATATAATATATACATAATATATATATATATATATATATATATATATATTAATTAATTATAAACATGTATCATTGCAATCATTATTATCTGTTTAATCACCTCACTATATTAATGTAGTATAGTGACACACACACAGAGAGAGAGTGAGGTTGGCGATGCTGCGCACACACAGAAACTTGTCAGCGCTTCCCCTTTGACTTTTATTAATAACATAGCTTGGATACTAGATTATATTCCTTAGCAACAACGTGATAAAATCAATGTTTTTGAAGTAGCTAAACACAGCTTCATTGTGGAGAGATGACACGTGTACGTATGTGTAAATATAAATACATTTCAGTGATTTACTTTTTACATTATCGGTTGTCATTTTAATTTAACTCTGGTTTTTTCAGTTAGCTGCCAGTGCAACTTTGAATGCCGTTTTTCTTGTATTGTTTCTACTTTATTTCATAGCATAATTTACTTAGACAAGCAACGTGTTAATAGTTTAAGGTAACAATAAAACTGGCAGTTTGTATTTCAGCTGATGCTGATCCATCTCATTTTTTGCCTTACAACAAAAACGAAAAAACAGCAAAAAGCGACCATGAAGTGAATAAATAAGCTTTCCACTGAGGTACGGTTTGTTTGGATAGGACAATATTTGAAAATCTGAGGGTGCAAAAATATACAATTTTAATACCATCAAGTATTTAAAAAGTTGCAGTATGTTTTTAATCAACATTAATATCCTTGCGATTTTTGAGAAATGGATACTTTTCACCCATGCAATGTATTGTTGACCGTTGCTACAAATATACCCATGCTACTTGGGTCTCATGGTGAATGAATGAGATTGAAATTTATTTGGAACTCTCACGGAAACTCCCCTCCTGCTTACTTTTCACTGCTAAATCACTATGTGTGTTCTCTGTGGTGACGTTGAGAGGTAAGCACTGTGTGTTCAGTTAAGTGAACTCTGTTTCTTCTCTTCTTGCAGGCACAGTCCATTCAGGCAGCACAAGACCAAAGACAAACATGAGATCGACCGCATGACCCTTACCATGGTGAGAACCCAAAGCGACGTCTTCCTCTGTTACTTGCCCTCACACATAAATCACGTACATACGAGAGGGCTCTGGTTTAAGTTTTTCTGGTACATGATGAAATATCCCATGAGGCCAGAAAATACCTAGAAAATCTTAGCAACCACCCAGTTCTTAGTTATAGCTTTAAACTCTTCAATCGAATCTTCTCTACAAATGCTGTAGCAGTTCAGTTCAGAGCTCGCTTATGCAGATTAACCGATAGAGCTGTGAAGCAGGAGATGGATAAATGAGCCACAGCTTTCCATGGAAGTGAAGAGGGAACATTTCATCACAGCAGCACCTTACACCCACTATGTTTAACAAGGGAATGCTAATGGAGAGGAATTTGCATCAACGCTTTGCATTTACTGTCCTCCTCTCACCATCACAGTAATTTAGTCCTCATCGAGCTGCCACGCTCTTGACTGTTGTACAGTCACTAAAAAGGAAGTCACTTGTTTTTAATACTGATTTTGTGGATTCCTCCTTAAAATGAAAACACAAGCGAGCTTCCTACCTGGGCATCAATGATCCCAAGGAAAAAATTAGCCCTTTCTAAGACATCTTGTTTTGATTAAAATGAAAAGCAGCCCCAGTCCAAAAATACACTGTGCAGCTTAGCAGATGCAAATGTCAATAATGAACGTATTTTTTATTCTTGTGAGAGTATCAAATAGCTTTGCTCAGAAACATGCCCATGAAGGACGACTCAAATCAGTCATCAGGACGCGGAAAAAGCTCTGTGTGTCCAAGCAGGTGTTCACCCAGCAGTTAAGATGATCGTGTTGGTTCGTAAACTGGAATGTAATGATTATGGGCCGAGTCTGACAGTGCTGACAGTGTCTTCAGTGTCTTTTTTTCATTATTTCCAGAAGCAAATCCTTTTATGCTGGTGAAATAAAAGCCGTTCAGTGAACGCAGAGCAATTCTGCCACAGTACTTAGTAGCTATTAAGGTTTGTTTTTGGATGCCGACCTCACAGGGAAAATTATCTCCAGATTTCATTAGTCAAGGATTTAGAAGGTATCTTGTAAAATAAGCTGTTTTATAGTCTGATCAGATTTAATTAAGATTGGACTGTTAAACTCAATCATGACTCCACAGAGGTTCAATGGTTTAGTGTTGGTAAGATTTGTAAAAACTCACCCAGGCTGCATTTATGTGATTAGAAATAGTTAAAATTGTAATATTCTGAAATATTATGCTGAAATATTGTTTCTTTGAATATATTTTAAAGTTCAATGTATTCCTGTGATGCAAAGTTGAACTTTCAGCATTATTACATCGGTCTTAGGAGTCACATGATTCTTCAGAAATTCAGAAAAAATAGAAAGTTCAAAAGAACAGCACTTACTTGAAACTGTAATGTTTTATAACATTTTAAATGTATTTAAAATCACTTCTGATCACTTTTAGGCATCCTTGTATATACACGTATATTAAAAAAATCATACTGACCTCACTTTTGAAACCTTTTCACCTTTTAAAAAACCTTATCGACTTTGCATTGAATGAGAAGCTAAAGACCAGAGTATTATTGAGACTAGAACACACTCACAAATAAAGCAAAAAGTTACCCCTCAGAAAACCTTGATCTATAATGCAGTGCCCTGTTATTTAGTTCAGTGTTATGGTGACTATACCTGACAGCCTGAACTCGGTGAAGTTTATTTGTCTCCATTTACTGTGTCTTTGGTGAACGTTGACCTTGATTTGAATGTGCAGTTGGCACCGCCTGTTACATAAGAGAATTGTTTTGGTTGTCCTCGCATTCATTTGTATGATTGAGGATATTTAAATACGGCTAAGCACTCTGTTCTGTTAATTCTCTGTTGATCTAGACGGCTACTGGAACGTTTGCTGTTCCTGCATATTTGCATTTTACTAATGAATGTTCAGTGTAACTGATGGGGAAAGCTAATGAAACAAAAGCAAACATCACTTTCACATCAAGTGAAAGTCAAACATCAGCTGACATGGCTTAAAGTCATGTTTAATGCAATGTCAGTCAAGCTCATGAGCCGCTTCATGTTCCTTCTCTCTCGTTAGAATGTGGAGTTGCCTGACTCCTTCTCACCTGAGCTCAAGTCGCTCTTGGAAGGACTCTTGCAGCGAGATGTCGCTAAAAGATTGGGGTGTCTAGGACGGGGGTAAGTCAAAATGCCATCCGTCTTCAAGATGAGACATCTGCAGTACTTATCAGATGTGTATTTGGTTTGTAGTAACCTATCCAAATGAAAAAAACAAAAAATTACGCCACTTGTACAAATGAAGCAACAGTCTGAAAGCTTCTAGACTTATAAAAGACAGAAGGGCATGCTGGGAATTATTTGCAGCTTGTTCTGAATTGCTGACACCTGCTGGTCAAAAGTGGTGATGGTTGATATACATCCAATTGTTCCTGCATATATACAATATACTCAAGCAAAGCAATTTATAGCTTCATCTTTTTAGCAAATCTCCATTTATTTTTTCATACTATAACTACATTACAACCAGCTCTTTAAATAAAGTTGAATATATAAGCATATCCAACTTTATCGGTTTACATATGATAAAGTGTATGTATCACATACATATGATATGTGCTGTATAACACATTTTTTAAACGTGTGATTATTTATATCATTGCAACATGCAAATAACATTATTGTCCAGCTCTGTTCTCTTAAATGCCACTATAAGACATAAAGTGTTATGATTTTTTGAAACGATGTTAGTATTTGACTTGAATGTGATCTCTTTCATGCTCTGTAGGGCGTCAGAGGTAAAGGAGCACGTGTTCTTCAAGGGAATCGATTGGCAGCAGGTCTATCTTCAGAAGGTGAGACCTTCGACCTTGTTCTCGGTATCAGCCCTGTTGAAGTCCTCGTATAATACCCTCTGATAGTATAAAAGGTTTGCGTAATTGCAATTTATAACTGATCTAATTCAGAGTCCAGATGATGGACTAGTCATTCAGCAATCGATTAGCAAGCCTCAGATTTTTTTTCGTTTTAGTGGTGCTGCTTTAATAGGAGTGAATTTAGATGAACATTATCACTGAGAGTGTGTTAGAGTGCTGACAGTGGCTGTTAGCATACTAAAATCCTCTCTAGGAACTTGTGCCTCTAATTTCGGCCCCTTTACAGCACCATTGAAACCGGCATCAAAGCGCAAAGCCAAGCCTTCAGCGATGCATTTTCATAAGACAATTACTGTCAGACCTCAAATCACTTCCTGTGAGCAGTGTTCCCGTAATTGTGCACGAACTTGTAGATCTCTGTGTTATGAGGACTATCATAGTTTTCTGAAAGAAAAGGTCACAGAGCCTGTGGAGTGCAACGGTGACTTTCCGCAAGAACAAGCTCCATTCATTTAATTCATAAGGCAGTTGATTTTAAGTGATAACCTATAAACCTGAGACCAGAACTGAGTTTAGTGGTTGTAATTCGGTGGTATATGCTTTGTTTATGTTTGTTTTGAGTATGTGTGTTATTAATTATCTGCATCTTTTGTTTGGTTGCAGTACCCCCCACCCCTCATTCCTCCCAGAGGAGAAGTCAACGCTGCAGACGCCTTTGACATCGGCTCCTTCGACGAGGAGGACACCAAGGGAATTAAGGTAAAAACCAGTAACCATGGGACCAAACTTTTCACTTAAACCACTCGGTGCTGAAGGCTGATGTCTTTGATTCAGCTCAGTGACCATCAAAGTGGGCTACTTAGTAGCTTTTCAAGTGGAGCCAAGATTGCGTCCAGCACTGAGAGAACCGTGTAAAATCTAAGAGCACTTGAGCTTATGTTTCATGCTTTAAAAACTGCAGGAATTTTACCATTATGCTGCGAGCATGTTAAATGACTCCCTTATAGCCAGAATTTGACTTCCAGCATAAAGTCTCGTCTATTTTGCAACTTTATCTCTGCCAGCTTAGACAAGATGAGACTGTCTGAATTGAAAGTAATTGTAATCTTTGTCCCTCTC
Organism: Enteromius unitaeniatus; assembly: GCA_032359435.1. NCBI lineage: Eukaryota > Metazoa > Chordata > Actinopteri > Cypriniformes > Cyprinidae > Enteromius > Enteromius unitaeniatus. Next base: position 14,367,434 of record JAUMHI010000051.1, read on the forward strand.
CCTTTCAGCTGCTTGACAGTGATCAGGAGCTCTATAAAAACTTTCCGCTGGTGATCTCCGAGCGCTGGCAGCAGGAGGTGGCCGAGACAGTGTATGACGCCGTCAACAGTGACACGGATAAGAACGAGGCACGCAAACGGGCCAAAAACAAGCAACAGGGCCATGAAGAAGGTGAGACATGGCGCATACATTTTATTTTTATTCAGACATTATTTTAAAATGTAGTAGTTATGACACCTTATTATTAGTTTTTAATCTATAGCAAAGATTTTTGTTTTAAATGTTGAAAAATAGCCCAGTGATGTGATATATATATAGCTAACACCCATGTATGGCGGAGCTTCCTGTGCAGTGAATAGATTTCTAGAAGTCTTTTCATATACACAGCATTTGTGACTAGTGAGAGGTGTCAAGGCAATATACACAGAACATCTGGTTGCAAAATGCTGTTTGTAAACATCCTGTTTGCTCTCATTCAGCAGACTTTCATTTTCTGACTGCTTTTTGGGAGTGTCCTGTATTTTGGACTTCCAGAAGGTCACAATGAACGGCCGCTTCAGGCGTCTCGCCGTCTACAGCACTCGGTCATTTACCCAGGTTTCAAGCCGGTCCAAAAGATAATGTTTTCTTATGAATTAACACAAACTCCAGCTTTGATTTGACAAGCAGTAATTTCACACAGCAGTGCCGAGAGAAGAAAACGGCCTCTGTTACGGTAGTGCTACATTCTCCAGCATGAATTAAAGACCCAGACTGACGTCAGCTAATTAACTTTCACGGGTCCAGCGTCGGTTTCGTCAGCGACCTCGAGGACTGCCCTGAACTCAGCGTATTTGTCATGCAGGGCTGGTGCCACATGCTTCCCTCAAGGGAAAGACACAGAACCAGTCACATGACCGACTGTGCGATGGTCAGAAATAGATCTGAAAGAGCCATGTAATTTAGCAAACACTGAGTTAATCGTTTGCGTCATGACCCCAGGATACGAGCACGGGATTCGAGAAGAGGAATTCAAGGTGGTTTAAATCTGAATGAGAGTTAAAGGAATTGTTGACCCCAAAAAAGTTGCCGTCTCTTTCTTTACAAAAAATATAATAAATACGAATGAGTATGTCCAAAAGATACTAAATTTGATTCTAATGCAAATATTCCAAAATGGCATTGAGTGTTATGTGACTGGTGTGTGTGCAGATTACGCTCTGGGGAAAGACTGTATCATGCACGGCTACATGCTAAAGCTAGGAAACCCCTTCCTGACACAGTGGCAGCGGCGGTATTTCTACCTTTTCCCCAACCGCGTCGAGTGGAGAGGTGAAGGAGAGTCTCGGGTGAGTGTTTTTGTGTTTTGTTTGCTCTTAGCATCTGCATAAAGGGTTAAAAATCTATTTTTAGAGAATGAACATGCCTGTGTGTCCCTACGCTGTAGGAACATTGGACTAAAACATTAAAAAAACGTAAATACAAGGTGAGTCTGGTGCATTTTAGCCGATTCCCCCTCTCCTTTAAGTTTCATTGCTATTGCAGATCAGGAAATATATCAAGATTTTGATTCTAAGAAGGCGAGGAGGAATCACATCTCTTTACGTAAACCCTACATCGTCTTCCACCCTGCTCCGAAATTCCCATAGTGACGCAGGTTCACCTGCAAGCCTAAACCATTGAGACGCCCACCTCTCCTTTTAATATCCTCTGCTGCTTTTCCACCGCTGAACCAAACCTCAGTCTTTTCCCATCCGGAGGAAGCGTTCGCGCTCAGATCTGTGTAATGCAGAAGTAGGTCACTGCAGGTTCCCTGGGGCCAGAGAGTTTCTGCCCTGATCTGTAACTAAGATAAAGAAGTACAGATTTTGCCAGTTTCCTGCATTTTTAACTCCCAGAGTCCCTGAATTTGCGATCTGAAGGGTAAATGCACTTCCTGTGGAACATGTTGGAGAGGAGATGCATGGAAACGGGTGGAGGGAGGTCACTCACAAGTCAGATTTGTAAGCAGTGATGCTTATGCTTGACTACATTGTAGTTGTACTGTGTTCTCAATATTATAATTTTCATTCATTTTATTAATTATTTATTAGATTTTAGAGTTCTACAATTCCTAAATTCATTCATTTTTAATTCTATTAAAAAGTGTTCAGTTTGCATCCATCCTGTCTTATTTAAACAAAACTTGTTCATATTATTTGTTTTTATTATTTATTATTTTTATTTTAATATTAAATTCACTGCATTAAATTCAATTCATTAGACAGAATTAGGTTTAATAAATATTTGTATAATTATAGTAATATAAAATGTTTGATCATGCAGCCCACTCTTAGTATCTTAGTAATCTAATATTATGTTGTAATAACACTCAATACATTCCTGTTTTTAAAACACTTTTCTATGTTAAAGAAATCTTTGTTGTGTTTATGTTTATTTTGTTTTAACTCTAATTTTAATTGACCGGTACTATCATTTTATATAAACACACACACATATATATATGTGTGTGTCTATATATATATATTCTATGTTTATTTATTATGTATATACAAAAGCACACACGTGCAGTATTCATTTTGAAAATATTTAACTGAATGTCTAAGTCTGCACACAAGCGCACTTTAGAAACCAGACTGAATGTGGTACATGTCACTTAGAGGAAAAATATTTGTACAGAAGTGAAATGACTTCCATTATCCTCCAGTCTGGCGGGAATCAGGTATCCGCGATCAGACAGTTACACGAGATGCTGTGTCTGCGGCCCGCTGCAGCACCACTGACTCACTGAGTACAAGAACAGCTTGTCATTCGTGTCTTTGCTTCCTCGTAGCCCCAGACAACCTGTAGAATTTCTACCTCAGTATAAGTGATGCCTATACCTCAAGCGTAGGGTAAAATCCCACCCATACAGAGCTAGCGGAACACAGTAGGATAATCTGTGAGAAGACTCTTACAGAGACACACTCATTAGTCTTTTCTTCCCCCAGCAAAACCTGCTGACCATGGAGCAGATCGTGACTGTGGAGGAGACGCAGATCAAGGACAAAAAGTGCATCCTGCTGAGGATCAAAGGAGGGAAACAGTTTGTCCTGCAGTGCGAGGTAGGGCACCTTCGTGCTGTTCTCACAGTCTCGTCAAGGGAGTCTCTCTTCCCCTTTTGGTCTTGTGTTATCTTGCTTCACTTTTATTCTTCCCCATACCTCTTTTTCAAAATCTTGTGAGAGTTTTATTATAAATAAGTAAATGTGAAAATTAAATAAATTCAATTTGAACAAAATTCACAAATTTGCTATTTCAATAATATCATATTGGGATTCAATATTGTAATCGGTAATAATGCACAATCAATCATTTATAAGTTAGTGTTATTTTATGGCCGTGCTTTTCTTACAAAAGAAAACTTTGGTTTCAGTCACAAAAAAATGTGGCGGTAAATGTAAAGTACTGCTTCTGCTGGCTGCTTTTAGTTTTTACATTTATTGAGATTAATATAATTATTAATAATATACATTTAATAATAAATGATACCTTGTGTAAGTTACTTTTACTTTAAGGTCTTTTTTCTCGAAAAAGAAAATAAATCTTTGGTTTCAATTACACATTAAAGGCCGAAGTGCTAAAACTTGAATCTGGAATGTATTTTGTTGATGATATTAAGTTGTTACATTTACTGGATCATAGCAACATGGTTATTTTAATTACTTTTCTTTTCAATAAATAACCATAATTACCACAGTACCTTTGGTCATATTATGTTTGCGCTAGTGTTATGCTCGTATGTATAATATTCAATTAAAATATTTAATTGATTAGATAATCCAAAAAAGATGGATGCAGAAAAAATCCGGCTTCTGTGGGTTCTTTGTGAGCTGCCATGAACTTCTGTTCTAGGAAACGGTTCTTTATCTGTTTGAGTCTGTGCTGTGGGAAATATTTTTTCCCATCCGCACAGGAGCTGCATCAGAAGTGCATGTTTGTGCGTTTGCACAACCTTAGCAAACATTAATCTGAAATTAAACCTCATAAAAGGCTGATTTGAACCTGTTTTACGGGCAGCTTTCATTACATGCTCGACCTTCAAGCTCGATTGTTTCCCATTCAGTTTGACTCTTGCATGCTAATGATACTCATACCAAAAATATTGGTGCAATTTTAAAATAAGGTAAAATCTAGTTTCATATAACATGGGCATCTCCTTAAAGTGACTTTCGGGATGCAGTATGGTATTGCATTATCCACAAAAGAAAGTAATGTTCTGTTGTATTTTCAAATTTTGCTGACTAGGTACCCTAGTGAAAAATAAAAATACTTAAATGTATTTGAATTACCTTTATTTTATGCTCCGTATTCTACAAATGCATTTTCATGTTTATGTATTTAAAATGCCATGCAATTGTACTGTATACTTAAAGTCTAAACTAATACTTAAACTAATTAATGCACTTTAATTGTGTGGAAGTAGTGCTGAAATCCAATTAAAGGGATACTTAGTATATTTGATTGTGGAACAGTTGCAAGTAGGTACTTTAGGTACACTTAAAATATTTTGCATTTAAAGGGTAATATTACACAATCCTCATTAAAAGTGGGTGCTGGGCATCTGGCCAGAGGAGAACTGGCCCCAACAAAGCCTGGTATCCCAAGGTTTTTTTTTCTTAAATATCTTAACATAAATATAATTAAAAGATATTTATGACATAAATATCTTAATGCCTGTTGGACGCGGTCCGGCCTCGGACAGAAAAATGCGTCCCGATCCGCACTCTAGTTCAGACGGCTGAGAATCATTTAAGAATAAAGAAGTGCCTGTCCTTATGAATGGACCACTAAATTATTGATTCAAATGTTTCAAAATTCAAAAACACGAATCATTCATTAAAAAAAACTGTGCTGCTCTGTGTGTTGCATATTTGCGACTGTTCTGCTGTGATCTCGAACTATTTTTATTAAACAAATGGAGCAAACGCAATCAGCAATATATCATTTCAATAAATTCAAATTTAAATACTGAACTAACATGTAATAATCATATAATATTAGTGTTAAGTCTATAGGCTGTCAAATTTGCAATAGTGGTTTTCAGGGAACTTCGTTGACCTGGTCGTGTAATGTTGCTTAATGTATAACATTGTGTTAATGCCATGCCCTGTTTAGCACCGATTGTGATTTGGATTTATTTAAAAGTGATGAATTTTTGATGTTGAGAACAGCTTTGACAAATTCATTCTAGTTAATGAATAATTCGACCGTTCAGGTAAAAAGTCTCAAAAATAAATAAATACTTAAAAACAACTGCAAGTAAGAATATGAAAATAGTATTAAAATGTCAGACTTAAAGAAACTTAAAAAGACATTGCATCAGACATGGCATGGTTTTCATGGGAGTTTTATGCGCGTAATATTATGTTGCAATGCATTTATTATATCATATGCCTTTATAGGAAACTACAACAAAAATATATTGTCATACCAAAGAATAAACTACCCGCCAAAGTGGCTAGTGAGACTAATGTTTTTACCCACCACAGCCGAATTTTACCTGCATTTGGTGGGTGGGCAGGTGCCAATGTCAAGCCCTGAGATATATATATATATATATAATTTATTTTTCTTTTCTTTTTTTTTTTTTTTTTTTACTATGGTACTGTAGCTCATTAGCATTTATAAGTTCTTTATAATATAAAAAATCATGAAGCAGCTGAGACTGAATTCCTGATGTTATTTTTCTTCTCACAGAGCGACCCAGAGTTTGTACAGTGGAAGAAGGAGCTCACCGAAGCGTTCACAGAGGCCCAGAAGCTGCTGCGCCGTGCCCCCAAAGTCATTGGCAAGGGCCGAACCAATGTGGTGGAACTGTCCAAACCTCCGCTCACGCACCGCAACAGCAACGGCCTGTGAGCCGCCCACCTCCCGCTACCCTTGTCCACCACTCCTCTTCATCAACACACACACACACACGCACATGCTCTCCCACTCTTTTTCTCTCTCTCTCCCAGCGAAACGCTTGTCCAGCATCATTAGACTTCCCAACCGGCACAGTGAGCCGCCATGTGATCTGTCTCAGAAGGTTCTGCTGGACTGTGCCCTGCTGTTTCTCAACTGTTTGTCAATCAAATGCAGACACACAAACACACAATTCCTCGCAACTTGACACGCTGGGGTGGGCGTCGCTCCAGGATAATGTTAAAGAACAATCGGTGATGTCAGTGCTGAATCTGAGACCTCGTTTTGGTCAGCGGTGCAGGCGGGGATACTGCGCCTCCTTTTGTGAGCATGTTGTTCCTTCTGTGATCCCCATCTTCTCCTTGCACACGCCGGCATGCTCGTGTATAAGTGGCAGCGTGCTAGCGCCGGACAGTATAAGTACCTCTGCTAGAGGGAAACTAGAGCCATGCGGCCTGAGAGATCGAATCAGATGGAAACACCCTCAAAAGATGATGGCTTAAACGATATCACTCCCGTTGTCTTTTGCATCCTTTGTGGGAACACCAAGGCCACCTCAATGACTGTACCATTCTTAAAGCATATGCTTTGCACCACTTTCTGTCAACATCGTGGGCGCATGGCATGCATGTCGTTTTATGCTGAACAGACTGGGATCTGTGGACTGTTGTGGCACCCGACCTTCGTCCCGTACTTGCAAAGTACAGAATTCATCGACACTTCCTTAACACTCGCCGACGGAATGAACGAACTGCAATGGCGAGTGTTGCGTGCATCCAAGTTGAGCTCTCACAGGACAGTGTAAAAATTAGGGAGCGTTTTTCTTTCCGTCTTTCTTTCTTTTTTTTTTTTTTGGTGCTCAGCCCTTGTAAACGCCAAACTTGGTTGGGTTGCTCACGTGCGTTAAGTGTGTGTACTTGTGCGTGTACCCGATGCAAAAAGTAGGTGTTGTCGCTTTAAAGGAAATTCCCTGATATTTTCACCAGGAAGAATTGCTTTCTTTCACCTTGAATGTATTTTTGTTTTTCTTTTCTTTTTTTGTTGTTGTTGTTGTTCGTGGGTGGAGTGATTTACGCTGCTTGATACGATGGGTAGGAACGTGACGGGACGTTTGCTAAGACACGAACCCAACCCCTCCCCCCTGAATCCACAGAAGTGCAAAAAGTGCCAATGAAAATAAACATTCGACTCGAGACACCTGAGAACTCCTCGAGTCCCTGTTAACCGCCCTCCCCAGAGAACAGTGTTGGAAATTGAATGCACAGAATAAAAACTGAACTGCAGACCCCCAGTCGCGTACAAGGACGCCAATGGACGGTTGACGATGCATGATGTCTCGGTTTAAGGGACCACTTGGAGAAAAAAAAAAAGCAGCAGCAGCATCCCTGGAGTCTTTTATCCAACTGTATATATGAATCCTTTCTCTGTGCATCTACAGTATAATCTTCTTGACAATGTTTGCATATATGGCGAATCTCTGTCTCTGCCTATCTGTGTTTGTCCCTATGTCTCAGCTTGGGGGTGGGCAGGGTTCACATCTGTCAATCAATCGGCGGGCGTGTGCAAACCTCAGGCTAAGAACTGTGCGTACACGCCTCTTTTAGGACCGTCGGTGTTAGAGTCGGACGGCTTATCTCATAATGAGGTGCGAGGAGGTCTTCTGTCTGTCTCTTGTGTTTCGCCATCATCCATTCACGGCAGGCAGAGGGTTATTCCGTACGACGATAGCAGGACGCTCGCACTCGCAGGTGTTCGCAAAGGTGGGCTGCTCGGATCCGCGGAAGGAGAGACAGCTTAAAACCGTTTGTTGTAAGGCTTGATTTAAATATAGTTTAATTTTTTATATTGTTTCGAATGTGACGCAAATGCAGATTTCTATAGATTACATATTTTTTGGAGTATGTTATGTGCATTTCTTTTGGTCTTTTTTTTTGTTTGTTTGTTTTTTGGAATGGAAAAACAAGCACAGCTTAACAGGCATGAGGTGATTTTAAAGAAGTGTTTTCATGTATATTCAGGTTCTTTTGTTTTCCATGCAGTAATTTTCTTTCTACGACTCCCTTCAGTGCATTTCAAAGTGATTTGCATGCGGCTCTCTGCAGAAATCGCAGGGTTTATGGGAGTCTGTCAGTTTTTTGTAGCCTTTAAGTGTCGGGGAGGTGCCATCCTGAGGATGTTTTAGTGCCCTACGAGGGTTTTATGTTTGAAACCAAAATGGCTTGTTTTGAAATATATATATATAAATATAAGTGTATGTGTATATATATATATATATATCACTGCACTTTTTCCACCACGCTTCATGAGCTGACGAAAAAAATGTGCCAAACAACTGTAGGAGAATGTCCTTGAACCAATGAAATGCTTGCGCGATGCTTGCCAGCTGTTCCGAGACTAAAATTGGTACGTTTTAAACGGGCGAGGGTCAGCGAGTTGGAGAAAGGGTACAAAAAAAATGTGACCAAATTCAGGTGACGTGGAAAAAGTGGGCCGCGAGGCAAACGATTCGACGTCATTGACGATACGCCTCAAAGCTACTGACCGGCGATGTGTTTTGAAACTGCTACCCCGTTTCTCGAAAAAAGGGTGGCACCTCCGCCAGTCCTAAATATCCATGTTTTATTCAGGGGTTTTATATTTTATTTTTTAATGGTAGCTTTTCCATCACTTCGTCAGTGTTGGCTTCATTCAGTCGCTTGTGTGTCTGTTCCGTAGCGGTAAATTTCGTGTGTGGGCGAACGCAGGTTTCAAAACGCAAGAGGGCGATCGATAGGTAGGAGGAGAAAAAAAAGAAAAACAAACTAACACAAATCTAAGTATATATGTGTATATGAAATGAAAACAAATGAGCTTAGGTTTATTTAAAAGACTTTACGACGTAGACACACAAACAAAAAAAAATGATTCGGGAAGGGATCGGGTTCGACGTGAGTTTAACTATTTGTGGTGAAGAATCAGCTCAGATCTTGCACATAAGTTTAGATATTGTACCTACGAGTTACAGATTATTATTTTTGTTTGTTTAATACTGGTCTCTCTTGCTCTCTTTCATATTTATTGTCTGGTCGGGGAGCTAGTCCCTCTGTGCGTTGGTTTATCTAGGGCACGGAGCTGTCGAGTATCCGGGTTTACAGTCAAGCGAAACTCTTTTTCATGTGCCACAAACAAACGCAAATACTACTGTCTGGGGTTATTACGTTACGGTTACTATGATGATGATGATTATAATAATTATTGATAATATTATTCAATGAATGATAATTGTTATTAAAATGATTTTCTTTTTTTTTTCTTTTTTTTTTTTCAGAACAGCTAGGAACATGTGTGTTGGACTGCTTATAAAAACAGTTCAGAAATAAAAGCCCCTTTTTCGTGTTGCCATGTCTGTTGTCTCCATGCTTTCGATTTCTGGATTCATCCTGTTTACATCAGAGCTAGGGGTCTCGTTCAATCGAAACTAACCCTTCAGTGTGAGATTTATAAACTTAAACCTCCATTAGCCAACTTTCAGGGCATGTTAAAGCCATTTGGAGGGCCGCGGCCAAGTCTCCTCACCGGAGCTCAGTGTGATTGAGCAGTGCATTAGCGTTCTGGAGTAAACACTCCTCTCTTGGACATCCTTCTCTATCCTGTAGCTATAATCAAAGCTCAAATGATTCGGAGGGTTCTTGAGGTTTATTATCCTCGCAGTATTGGAATATCTGTCCTCGTTTACCTCTCTGAATGGGGGGAAAAAGGTTAAAAAAGGCCTTGGAAGTATTTGGACCCTCGAGTCACGATTTCTAAATGTCTTTAGATAAGAAAATCAAGCCGAATGGCATCTGTGCTCAAATGCTGCTAGATCTGTTGATTTAGTTTTTCGTAAACAGTTGTGCTTTCTGTAAAGTAAATGCTGTCATGCAATTACAGTCGTACATTTTTCAAGTCAATGTGAATTCAGAACTTTTTTCCATGCATTTGTGATGTTATTTTGTCAGTGATTCAAATGAAAATGTCTATAATCTTTTGATCTGGTCTCCGACTTTTTTCATGATACAGTCAATTCGCAAAACATCATCGGTTCTCAAGCAGCAGGCCGAGGTCCAAAGATGTAAAATGAGACAAAAGAAGCATTTGTGTGAAAAAAACAGTTGCTAGTGCTTTGAAAAATCTGCCTATATATGAGGTTACCTAATTTTAAAAGTAAAATGTAGACCTGGAAAAATCAGATAAATAGGTGTTTAAATAAAGAAATACATTCCAAAGAAATAAGTTCCAAACTGCTGTAGTTTAATGGGTAATTAAAAATGTGTTTATTTATTTTACATATATTAATACATTAAATAACAAAGCAACTGTGGAAACCCATGATGAAGCCTCAAATATTGTGGTAAACAATTGTTTTTTATTTGTTTTTTATGAATTTAAATGTCTGATATATCTTGGAGGCTACTTATTTTTATTTATTTTTTTTACTTTAAATAAATAAAAACTTGGTTCCGTAACACAATAGCTATGTTTACATGCATCCAAATAATTGGTTTATAATTAGAGTGATGGACTGAAAAGGCTTCATATAAACACATAAGATTAGAAGGATCGGTGTAGACCTGAAGAAGTTCAATAGGAAAAAAAATCAATCATTTAAATGTTTCGAACTGTATTAGAAACACTTTGAAAACATGTTCAGTGAAGAGAATAGAATAGACTTATTTTGCCTCTATTTTGGTAAATTTGTCATGGACCTCAATGAAAAAGACAGTCAACACCCACAACACAAATCACATTAAAATAAATGTTGAGGAAATCAATCATGTAACCCTAACCCATTCTCAGTTGTAATAGAAATACTTTGAGCATGTTTAGAGCCATAATGAATAGAATTGAATATAATTTTGGGAAATCTGTCTTGGACTAAATGACAGCAATCAACACCCACAACATAATTCAATGCAATTCTAAACAACCAATCACTCCAAATAAATTACAGCCTGCTACATACAAAGTCTTAAAAATCCCAGATTTCTAAATTCAGTTTAACACAAGTTTTCATGTGATTTAATTTAAAACCGGAATTCTAAATTGTCTTCTCGGAAGTTTTGTGAAATGTGTCGTCAATTATAGTTTTTTTGGCTGGTTTATTGCAAAAGCCTCCTACAGCTAATACATCTCATGTCAAGTGATCCATCATATTGACTAAATATTCGCTGAAAAACATTATGTAATCAGTGGTAACTAAACAAGCTGACATCCACAGCGGCCGCAGGGAACCAGCCTGTGAATTTCAGAATCTAAAATCAAATTGGATCTATTCCACTTGAATCCGCCTAAACGCTTTCAGGTGATTTAATGAATGTGTCTTCAGACAAAGTGAGACCTTTCATGTGAAATTGATGTAACCGGTGATAATCCAGTCCGCTTAAGTTTACATTTTTTTAATCTGGAGATCATCTTAAGATCAAAATGATTGTATGAGATACTCCTCTGCAAAGGCTCGACCCCTTTGAAAACTGCAATATCCATTGGCTTCAGGCGGTTCCTCCCAGAGACCTGCTTGTCTCCTCTCTCTAATTCTCTCTGACACCTCCTCCCACCCCTGTGTCTCCCAGCTGAGTCTGTCCATCAAACCTCAGCCTGCGGACGCTGGACTTCTAGCCGTTTCCAGCTCCGCTTTCCCAGGTTTGCATCAATTCCAGCGTCCAAATGAGCTCCTACTGGGCATCCAGCTTGTTGGACCAAACATTTTAAAATCATCCACATCAGACAACTCATCCAGTCGGATCCCCAAAGTCGAAGTAATGTCTCGTTTACAGCACTCAAGTGTTTCCCAAACAGGGTAGTATGTCCCACCTCTTCTAGCCGCGGGATATTTATAGCCGTGTCTTGTGTTAACTCAGCTGCCATGCTTATCTGTGTGTGTGTGTGTGTGTGTCACTCTATTTCAGATTGTAGCTTCACCCTCTCAGTGACAGTGAGACTGTGTACCTTGCTTTTGGCCTCTTAGTTTTTCCCCCGGAGTTTCACACATACGTTTCTCTCATTGGATATATTCTTCCGCTCCATCGAGGAACCATCACAAGGTATGCCTGTTCACTCCCAAATCTGTTCTTTTTGTAGATACTGTGATTTATTTCTGGATCCCAGACCCTCACAGACCCTCACATCTCGTACGGCCGGTCTGGGGTTTTCTGTGTGAGTTTAAAGGGACATTGTGCCCAGTTCTTCTAGGCCCAGTTGAGAGGTTCGTCCTGCTTTGGAAATGAAAGGCCTTGTGTTTGGATCGTAGGGATATTCCCGGCTAAACGCGGCGCTGACTCTTGCTGAAATCTGAGCTCCCAGGATCATTTTCTGCCTCTGACTAATTTGTTTTGTTGTTTGCTGTGTGATGGCGAAGCGGATGACAAGACGTCGAGGTTGAATGCGATGTCATGAACTTCACATGAGTCAGTCTTTGAGTGCATTTGCATTAAGATGAAGTGATTTGCAGGAAACGAGCAGCTGTTTGTTATACAGCTGTTATTACAGCAAAGTTTGACATAATCCATGATGTTCGATGATTGCCATAATTATATGCTGTTACTAGGTACTCCAGAGTACTTCAGTTATAGTACTTGTTCCAAATCATGGTGTTTGCATGATACCAAGGTCAGAAGTTAATTAAGTTGGAAAAACCCAGGAATTCAAGTTTCATGCATTTTATATTTTTTAAATATTACATTCTAGAATAAAGAATTTGTCAATGAATGGATAAAATATCTGATGAAAGGTTGGCAGCTGGGTAAGAAAAAACATGCCAAACCCAAAAAAATATTTAACTTTAATAAAACTTCATTTTTAACACCGTGGCACAAAAAGAAAAAAAATGTAATGGTAGGACCTCAGTGTGTGTTACAATATGTATATTGCAAGCTACACTAATACTGATTGCATTGTATTTTATTTCACAGGGACGAATAAAAAATAATTTGACACTATGGCACTTTATCGAGATTATCTTGAAAGTAGTGCTGTCAAACGATTAATCGTATCCAAAATAAAAGTTTTTGTTTACATAATGTATGTAAATGTACTGTTTATATATAAACAAACTTATTTTTTTATATATGTTATATTAATATATATATAAACACATAATATTTTTCTTAAATACATCCATGTGTTTGTAATCATATATATAAAATAAATATATGCAATACACACACATTATGTACAGCAAAACTTTTATTTTGGATGCGATTAATTGTTTGAGAGCACTAACTGCAAGCTATTAATAATTTTATTTCAGTGTATGGCCCAGAATTTCTATTTTATACCTTTTTTTTGTATTTTAGTTTATTTGTCACGCTAATACGTGAACACATTTGTACAATAATATAGATATTGTTCATCATTGGTCATCATATTTTATTTAAAATAATTTCCTTTAATTATGAGTGTTGGTACAGTAGATTCCCTGGAGCCTTCAAACGTGGTAATCCAGAGTTGTCAGAAATCTAAATGCTTACAGCACCTTAAATGAACAAAGTGTCAACAAAACGAAACCGATTTGTAAAATGAAAAACTGCTGGCTGGTAATGAAGTACAGATCTGCTGTTTCCAGTCAACTCCTGCCATTTGGCCTTCATTAGCCTCGGCTTCTGGGTTTGTTTGTGTTGCTGGAGCGGCTGCTCTGTGTTTATCATGGAGCCAATGTTTCACTGAAAACTCTGGAAGAACATAATCTCTTTCATTTAGTGCCTTATTGCCTGAAGAAGCTCGGTTGGATTTATCATCAGCAGCCTAATTCTAGATATGTATGTAGTGTGTGTCACGATGCCAGGTTGTTTTGGGTGGCATTTAGCAGGTTTCCTGGGGCATTATTAGCCATAATATAACATACTGAGTGTCATAGATGTGACACAGGTCCTTGCTTCTCTCTAAATGCTTGGAGTTATGTGTATAATATTTATAATATTTATCAGCGACGGCACTAGTGATCTTCGTCTCCTTAACAACCGCTACTATTAATTACGGCCAGGTCTTCTGCATTACTGTACGTTTACTGAGCGATGACCTCTGGTACCCGCCTGCTTTATATCACTCTGGGTGTAAATGCCAGTAAAAGGAGAGCAAAAAGTGAGAAGTTCTGTTTCGTGTGAAATGTTGGAAGGCATAAACATCTCACAGCAGCAGATGAAGACACGCAGAGATGTTTTTATGTGTGAAATCATTTGCATAATGCATCCTGGATCTGCTAATGTCTGCTTCATTAGTTTGCCCAGATTGCACACACAAATTCTGAATTTTAAGAAAAGGCATTTATTAAGAGTGAATCTCATGCAATCGATCAGTGCAAAAGTATATATTATATTATGTATAATTAAGAATGAATTATTAGTTATTTAACAAATATAATTCATTATTTACGATATTACACATTAAAATGTCACAAAATGTTATTCATAATTAATAAGTACTAAATATTTGAATTAGTAATGTATTTAACAATATATTTATGCAAGATCGCATATTAAAAACCGTTCCAAGAGGGATTCTTTTATTTATATGTGATCAGAATCCAGTATTCAGACAGACTATGGAATAAAATCTGTATTAGAGAAAGATAGACGGTTTCATTGGGCGCAGAAGTTAACTTCTGGTCTGTGTTTGGTTATCGTGTGGTTAGTGTCGCCGGCTACAAACGCAGCTATTGATGAGTAATGAAGTTGGTCTCAGGTTATTGTGCTGTAGGATGTGTTTCCCAAGCATGTATTTATTTGTGGTGACCTGCCACGATATAAAAACCGACTGATTTTCCAAAACAACTTCGTTGAATAAACACCAGCACGTAATGCACGTTTAAAAATCAAAGGCTTGAGTGTTTTTAAATCACTGTATTTCAGAAGAAAGACTGTCTTTAGAAAATCCTGCGTGTAAGGCAGCGTTAGTAAGCTCAGAGCTACCTTGTGTACAGCAGTGACCGGAAACCTCTCGTTTCTCGTGCTTGAAGCACTTCCTGCTGAAGGAGAATGAGTCTGCACTTTTAATAAATCCGATTTTTGATTTCGATTACCAAAAAAAATCTACTCTAGAAGGACGTTTATGTTTATGTTCTTTATAACTATAAATACAAACATACAGTATATATTTGAAACATATTTACACGTATATATATTTATTATATTTTGTGTTATGTGTAAATATTTAACATATAAACAACACATTTTACTTAAATATATACATGTGTTTTTATTTATATATATATATACACACACACACACACACACTTATACACAGTATACACAAATATTTTATGTAAACAAAAATGATCGTATTTTAGGACAGCCCTAATAAATATGTTTATATTTATGTATTATACAGATCATTTTTTAATAATCTTATAATAATAAAATTGACCTCTTTTAGTATTTTATGATTATATGTTTTGCGTCTCTTTCTCTATCTGCAGGTCCACAGTGTCACTGTTTTCATCACACCTGGCTGAGATCTCCCCGGCTGACCTTTCACCCCTCGTCCCGTCAT
This sequence comes from Enteromius unitaeniatus, assembly GCA_032359435.1. Classification (NCBI taxonomy): domain Eukaryota; kingdom Metazoa; phylum Chordata; class Actinopteri; order Cypriniformes; family Cyprinidae; genus Enteromius; species Enteromius unitaeniatus. The sequence goes on from JAUMHI010000051.1 coordinate 14,382,860, forward strand.
GGCTCTCTCCTCACGCTTAAAACTCTGGGAACAGAAGGGAGGTGCAGGACGGCTGCAGGCCAACTAACCCGACCGCTGCCTGACTCATTGTTTATTAACCACAGATTAATCACTGCTCTTTCTGACCTCAGTCTCACACACACCACACACTGACGTCTCTGTGAACTAATGCAGGTATTAGACAGCTACAGGACAACTTTGTGTAATATGAAATCAATATTACATTTGAACTACATTAAATCTAACAACAGTAGTATCAAATGTTGCTTCTCTTGATCCTGAGATTACCTGCAAAGATAGTGGTCCTGAAAACAATCAACTAGCAGTTTTTTTAACTAATTTATTTCCTATGTCTCAAGTTACTTGCAGGCCATTATATTTGTTTGCTGACATTATTTTCATTTTCATTTGTTAGCTGGTAGGTAGTTTTGTTTGGATAAAAATTATGTAGAATGTATGCTAGATGCATTGTAAAAATAAAAAAAATAAAAAATATATATATATATTATTATTTTTTTAATTTTCATTTTCATCAGTTTCATTTTAAATCTTCAAACAAAACAAAAAAAGAAAAAAAAAGTCCTTAAAGTGGCAGGGAAAAAAAACTTTACAATCATAAAATACATTTTGGGTTAATGCAAACAATTAAATAATAAATACTAATTATTATTATTATTTAAAATATATTTATATAGATATTAATATATACACATTGGAAGTGTAGCGTGTGTTTGTGCATGTAATAAAAATACATAAACTTTTAGCATCTGTCTGCAATGTTGATATGTGTGTGGTATATTAAACAGTATTAATTGGTTATTAAATATATTGTTAAATATTATTTATTCAAATTAATAATAGACTTCACGATATTATATGCATATGTAATAAAAAATATGTAAACTTTGCTAAATAGCAATATATTTTAGCATCCATTTGCAACATGTTGATGTTTGTGTGTATAATCAATTAAACAATATTAATTAGTTACTAAATATGTATATATGCTGTAGTTATCATAGTTAATAGATAATATTAATTTCTATGTACGTTTTTTATTTTTTGCGTCTGTTTGACTGCATGTGTTTCATTGTTTACAATATGTGTACCTCTCACCAAATATGTCCAACAGCAAATAATTCATTAATATTTCATATCACAATTGAAGCAGTCTTTTGTTGTCTCAGTGTGAGCCGTGTTTCTGCTCGGTGGCTCTGTATGGTGCTCCTCTGCTTCTACATTAGCATGACAGGAGTCTTAGCGTGGGTGCTGTTACTCTAGAAATCTGGAATCTGTCATGGGGTCTATTATCCTTCAGCCAAATAAATTACTCTTCCCGTTGATTCCAGCTGCCATGTACACTATATGTGACCCTGGAACACAAAACCATTCACTTAAAACAAACAAAAAGAAATCTGAATAAGTAACCTTGCATTTATGTATGGTTAGAATTGGACGATATCTCGTTGAGATAAAACTATTTGAAAATCTGGAATCTGAGGATGCCAAAAAATCGAAATACTGAGAAAATTGCCTTTAAAGCTGTGCAAATGAAGTCCTTGGCAATGCATATGACCAATCAAAAATTAATATTAACAGTTTCATAAAATACTAAAACTTAGTAATAAAATATTTCCATTGAGTATGATCTTTAATACTTTTTGCATTGAAAAAAATTATAATTCTGAACCATACAATGTATTATTGGCTATTGATACAAATATACCCACGTATAACAGCACACAAGCTTCATAGGCAGTTTGCACTAGCTGGTATTGCAGACCAAATGCTCTCGGGCTGGCTAGCATTCATGAAGAGCAGTTATTGTAGACTGTATCTAGAGTTTCAGCTCTGCTGGTCTTCTGAAGGACGTCTGCTGCCCTCAGCTCATGTGTTTGACTTCACTGCGAGTGCTGCTAACAGAGTGGCAAGGGCATCGGTGCAAACTTTCAGCGTGAATATGGGACGCTTACTAAAAATACTGTTCACCCTCATCAACATTTACCGTGGTTTTAATATGGTACAAGCAGCTGTAGGAACAGGATTCATGCTACAGTATATACAGTAGTCATGCTAATTTGGTGAAAGTAAGGTTATAATTTTACAATAATGAATAGTAGCCTGCAGTTGCTAAATATTTAAGCTTTGCCAAATACTGTTGTTTGAATGTTATATTGATTTTTATCTGTGGTCACTATGGTCCTGCTGCAAATATAATTTTTATGGTTACTGTGCATAAACTCTGGAAAACTGGAAGTGTTGTAGATGAATATAACTGTAGATAAATATAAAGCTTTAAGATTGTGCTGGATGAGGGCAGTTTTTGATTGCGTTGCCATGTATGTTTGCATGTTTTTTTGTATATACGGTATACCATAGTATTTACCATAGTATTTAAATTATTATATATAGTATGTAATATAGTATTAATATAAACATTTGTTTTCCAGATTTAAAAAATAATAATTTTTATTGCGTATATTTTTTATGCATATATAAATACACACACATATACAGCATATTTGTACAATATTTATCATTTTTCATATAATTCATATAATATATAAATACATTTAATGTATAAACATAAGATTTTTGTTTAATATATACATGCATGTGTATTTATATACATATAATAAATATACACAGTCCACACATATATATCATTCAAACTAAATCTTTTATTTTGGATGCGATTAATCATTTGACAGCACTAATATGTAATGAATATATATATATATATATATAATATATTAATATATATTATTTAATATATATATATATATTTTAAGATAAAATGTTATGGCAAAATATTAATAAGAAAATGCATGTCTGCAGTGGGTGTGTTGTATTTTTGCTGTGATGGTGTCAGTTGTTTGTATGGAGATCGTGACTGGGGCTCCTGTGTTCTTCATCTGTGAACAGATCAAGGAGGAGAAGAAGCCTCCGGCCGCCGCCGTCGCTGCACAGCCTCCTCCTCCTCTCTCCGCTGTCCCGGGAGGATTCCTCAAACAGCTGGTGAGAGAGACCGAGAAAGAGACGCGCCACAAAGAGCCCGAGCTCAAGGAGGAGAAGACGGTGAGATCTCACTTCACTGCTGGGAAAACCTGCTCAAGTGGGCTGTTTAACACTGAAGAATGAAGAACATTCTTCGTAGCTGCCATTCAAGAAGTATATTCTGTATTCCTGAACACATTACTTAAGAATGTTCAAAAAGACAACTTACGAGCAGTTCCTGAAAAGAACGTGTGAATTCCTGAAGAGCTGAGTTAAATCACCTTTACAGTAAAATAATATATACATGAATATAAGAGAAAATAACATTCTCTTAAAATATTAGCAAATTAGATTTGTTTTAAGATGCTCCAAAAATTGAAGATGTTCCAAAAATAATAGCATTTAATATTTTTTATATTAATCAATAAATACAATAAAAAATTCATTTTAAAGAAATATCTCAACTTAAGAATAAACAATGTTCTTAAAACAGTTCAAGATTTTCTCAAACTTGATTTGTTAGAATAATTTTTAGGAAATGTCTTACCTTTTTTCTTCAGGGGTGAAAATATTTAATATTTAAATTTTCCTATTGAATTTCTACAAATATTCCTTCGAACTTAGAATTTATCTTAAGAAATGTCTTGACTGCTTCATTAAGAAAAAATAATTACTAACTTCTCAGGAACATTCTAACGAATCTTAAGAAATGTCTACTTTCTGAAGTAGTTTCTTTTAAATAATGATGCCACTGACTGCTATCATTTATTAAGTCACCGTTGGCTTTACCAGCAGGTTTTTATGTGAAGATGACTTAAATCAAGCTTCTTGTGTATTTAATGCCCCTCACAGCCCAGGAAACTCAGTGACAACCTGGTCCAGAACTTCTTACTTCCCGACCAAACTCCACCGATACTGGAAGCGGAGATGGCGCTTCGAGCGGAGCAGCTGGTGAACGGGGAACCCGGCCGCCACACCACACTGACAGAGAAGAAAACTTCCTCTCCCAGGAGGATAATGTCACCCGACACAAAAAACCAAAGCACCGGTTCTAAGTCCACCACTCCAGAGGTCAGCCGGCAGGAGCAGACGCCCAGCCCCAGGACAGAGACACCCACATCTCCAGCAGCACCACTGGAAAAAGAAGTGAAGGCGCAACAGGAAGTGAAAGAGCTGAGGCAAGAGCCTGAGGGTCAGATCACAGTAACCCAGATAAGAGAGAAGCCCAAGGTGCCAGTGGTAGGTAGAACATCACAAATACACCAAACACATCACTGCTATTAGCGTCTCTAGTGTCTCCACATTCACCAAAGTGATAGTTAACGGGTTAGTTCACCTAAAAATGAACATTTTGTCATCGATTACTCACACTCATATCATTCCAAACTCATAAGACCTCTGGCTCTCTGATGTCATCAAATGTCATCTTTTTGGGTGAACTAGTTTCATTCAAACATGACATCATTTATTAACTCATCTGGTTTTAGTTAAGTTTAAGTTCACAAAAATTAATTTGTTTTTGTCAAATTTTGGATGAATTCTGACCAAAGACGTTTTTGCAAAGCTGAAACCACTTTTGGATGTTCTTACTTTTGCTTTCTGGGATCTGGTGATAATAATTCAACGAATAATGGTTATTAATATAACTGACTTATACACTTTCACATAATTGTGACTTTGTACCAGAGTGTGAATATTTCACAGTGACTTTATTTAACAAAAAAAGTGTTATTTTTTTTTCTTTAAACTTTCTCACCTGCTTTATATATTATTCTGAGATTCAATATTCATCAAGACAATCACTAGATTGTATTTAGACTATATCTAATTCCTTTTAACTTGATTTCTTCCCCTATAGCAGGAATAGATTTTACTATGAGATTGTAAATACTCACCTTCACAGTATTATGCATTATTGCTGTTATTTGTTTCTTACAGTCATTACGTTAGCTCCTTAAATATAGGCAAGCTTGTAGCAGTGTTATTTTGGTATTATTTATTTATGTTTCTTGTATTTAATAGTATTTTTTTTCTTTTCATTTGTTCTCAATTGTTCTTTTGTTTTTATTTTTACATTTTTAAATACAGCATCGCTTTCGTTTATTGCAATTTTAGCTATTTTTGTACTTCAACTAGTTTATATCAGATCTTATTTTATGTCTCCTTTATTTCAGTCAGTAAGGTTAACAATAACGGGATTGTAGAAAGCTGTTTTCTCTTTCTCTTTCTCTCTGCAGAGGGATGTTTGGTATGAAGCTGGAAAAGTGTGGTACGCTCACAAAGACGGTTATACACTGGGTTAGTCACCTCTTACACCTGTGCCTGAGTGTCCTGACATTTAAGAGAACAAAATCTGTTGTTAATGACACATTGTTTGGTATTTTTTAGTAGTTGTTTTGAACACTACAGCAGCTCTCCTGTGGTGTTGAGTTACAGGTTATTTTTAGCGTGTTGTTTTACAGGATGCTATTTACACATGGCCTTATTATTCTTCTCGGTACTATCCCAGAAGTCACTGTTTTGTAAAAGCCACCGCATTGCTTTCAGTGTCAGCTCTTGCTTCCGCATTTTAACATCATATTGCTTAAAATCTATCTTTTCTGGTGCAAGATTCTCTTTGCATGAAAAGTTGGTAAAGGACTCAGAAGCGAATCTTCTTGCTGATGGGATCTATGGTGCCGTTAGCTATTGCGTTGCTTCAGTTTAGTGATGAATGGGTTTAGTGTTCTTATCTTATCAGGCTCATAGCCTTGCTAAATCTACACGCAGAGGCTGCCATGTTACAAGATGCAAAGATTACTGCATAAAACACACAGCACTGCAGTATCTTCATGAACCACAATCTGTCAGGCTCGAAAAAGAACAAAAGAACCATTAAAATGTTTTTTGTACCATGCACCAGTGGCCAAAGTCACTGGTTTTGAGATTTATACTGAGTTTTACAGTGACCTTTGACCTGCCTGGCCTATCTGATTTGTCTCAGCCACTCAACTAAAGCCGGATGAAGGCACACCGGAGCTCCCGGATGGCAGGGTGAGGGTTCGACAGGACTCTGATGCATCCGTCCATGATGTTTCTCAGTATGAGATTGAAAAGGTGAACTATTCAATGCCATTAAATAGAGATGTAACGGTACATAAAATACGAATTCTGTTATAATCACAATTTGCTTAAGGATAAAAATCTACCTTGGCTAATGCTAGTACTATAATACAATAGCCTATATTACGTATTACATTACTGTAGGGTGATTGCAGGTTAAGTGGGTCAGTTAAGCTTAATTGTACTTAATTGTACTGTGCTGAAAGGTTATACACCCTTAAAGAGACACTGTTTATTTAAATAATAAATGAACTTTGGCTGATGCAGTATGACTGTGGTGGATGTGGTCAAGTCAAAGAAGGACTCGCTCATGGTGAAAGGCAGTCAGTTTTCAAGTCTGTCAAATTCAACAGTTAACACACATTTGTTCTGCACACAGTAGTGAACCTTTGTATTTTAAGCATTCCCCTTATTGGTTTTTGCCGTTTTTTAAAGCATACATCTAATTAATAAAATTCAACTTTTGACATTTTTAATGGAAATGAATAGTATATGTTAATAAACAGCTTTTAATCAATATGCAGAATTATTTAAGGATACATTAGGGACGGCCCACTTTACCTCAACATTTTTTTTTCTGGAACTCATGACCTCAAAATGTTTAATGGTATATACCTTGCAAATAACACTTTTTATTAATTGTTTTCAAATTGATATATTATAGCTGGACTTCACAAAAGTAATAAAGGAAATCAAATAAAAAAAGCAGCTAGGTATCTAAGTTACACGTTTAACAAAAAGTGGCCCACTTTACCTGCAGTCACCCTAATACAGTGACAATAAACAATGGATCCCGAACTATTAAATTCAAATGCTATTGTAGACAAACATGTAAATTGATGGCTGTTTTCAGCTAAACCCGCCTGAGCTGGACCTGTGTGAGGACTTGAGCGAGCTCGTGAGCGTGAATGAGTCGAGCGTCCTTCACACTCTGACCAGTCGAGCTAAAGGACATCTACCCCTGACTCAGGCAGGCCCCAATCTTCTGGCTCTGTGGCCTCCACTGTCCTCACCAGGAAAGGTAAGAGCTGTGTAAAAACCATCAATGGTTTAGAATTTCTCTCAAGCTATTCGTATATTTAGGTACTTGTAGTACTTGTCATTGTACATAAATTACTATTATAATATTTTTATTTTTAAACTTTGTATTATGCATGTGGTAGGCCACTGTTATATACATGTTTTTTTCTTTTATATTTTTGAAATTAACTTTCATTTGACGTAAATTAAATAAATGCATGGGGAAAATTAGATATTACTATATACTTTACTACGCAGAATTAGCTTTTTGAAATATGTTTCGCTTCAGGGGCTTCGGAGCAGACGCTGGGAGTCCTGGGAAGCTCCTGGTCCTCTGCAGGCTCTGGTGAGGAGGGTGTACGTGTCTATGGTGGGTCAGCGGAGGGACCAGACGCTGGTGGCTTTGGGCCGCAGTGGCACAGGGAAGACCACTTCCTGCCAGTCATTTTCCCAGGAGCTGCTGAAACAAGCGGGGACGGCGGGAGGAAGCCTTACCTGTGAGTGCATCCACTTCTGTGTTTGTAACCTGAAGTGCGTCTCAAAAAGACCTCTCACAGTGTGACACGTTTGAATCTGTGTGAATCTGCTTCTGCTGATGTTAAGTGATAGGTGAAGCGCTATAGCAGCAGATTAGAGGCTGTTGTCACAGGTTGGGAGACATGATTTGTGTGTAATTGCAGTAGAGCGGCTCCAGGCAGTGTTTACAGTGCTGCGCTCGTTCGGGTGTGTGAGCTCGTCTCGCAGCGAGGCCTCGACTAGATTCGCTATGGTGCTCTCACTGGACTTCAACCACGCCGGACTCGCTGCTGCAGCACATCTGCAGGTGCTCGCATCTGTCCGTCTGTCCGTCCGTCCATGCATCCATTGTCTATCTAGTCTAACTAATGTTTCCTCTTTCTGTTTCAGACCATGCTGCTGGAGAAATGGAGGGTGTGTCAGAGGCCGGAGGGAGAGAGTAACTTCCTGGTTTTCTCCCAGATGCTCGCAGGCCTCGGCACAGACATGAGGTCAGCTGGGTCCCTGGAGCTCTCTGCGCTCAAACTCAGTAGCTTTTGCTTCTTGCATTGTGAAGCCTCTTTCTGGTTTCCTGGCTTCTGTCCTCACAAGCCTGAGTGCAGCGCCGTTAGACGGCAAAGACAAAGTTACCCGTCATTAAACCCCAGATCATTCACCCTATTGTTAGGGGTCTGTTTTTGGATTTGGTTTCCCCTCAGAGGCACGCACAAGCTCTTCAGCGAACGCCGTTTTGGCAGAACGCCTGCTCTTTTCATAGGATCTGGTCTGATGTCATTTCCTGTTTAAATTTGAGTATAACTGTCTTGTTTTCTAATCACAGGACTGAACTGCAGCTGCACCAGTTAAAGGAACACAACTCGTTTGGAATTTCATGCCCAACCAAGGTATGAACTGTTTAAAAAAAAAAAAAGCAGATTAGTGCATCAGGTCATGTTAGGCTTTGGTGCAAATGTGGGAAACAAACATTTAAGGCTGACTTGCAACATTTCCTGATCCGCTTCTCTCCAGATCTACCCATAATTCCATTCAAATAAAGAGGAAAGACGCATTACAAATAATTTATGCATTCATTTACACTGAATTACATTAAGTAAAGTTTCAATAAAAATTAGCTAATTAAATGTACCTCGATTTAAATTAAATGGAAAATAAATTACATTAATAGTTATGTTAAAGGTGCTATTTAAATGAATATATATATATACTGTGTGTGTGTGTATATGTATATATATATATATATATATATATATATAAATAAAAAATCCACAATTTATTAAAGTTAAATTTTTGGAAATTGGTTGCAAAAACAAATAAACATTTTCATATATATATTAGTTATTTTTAATAGTATTATTACATTTATGGTTATAGTTCAATGAAAATTTTTCATTGAACTATAACTATATTTCATTCAGCCCAACTATATATTAAAAATTGGATCTACATTCAATTTTATCCACATACAAACAGTATATGAACATAGCAAATCTCAGATTCTAGATTGTTTATATTTTTGTGAAACTATTATTGGCCAGCTCTAACCTGCTACATGCGACTTAAGACATTAATATAGTAAAACCTTTAAAAATGTGTATTGTGAAAAGTGCTCTACAAATAAACTTGACTTTGATATTTAATAACTAAATAATATATAATTAGTTTTTTGTTTTTTCCAAAATTATCGATATAATAGAACAGAAATGAGAATGGCTGGACTTAAACCCCTGTTTCCCAAATGAGCTCCAAGGCTCAAAGTGTCTTGCAGATGTGTGTGCTGACTTGAGCTTTTATATAACATATTATGTTTTTAATAAAACATATGAACTCAGGTGGATGAAAAGCAGAGAGCTTCTGTGGGTTTCGGGAAGCTACTGGCCGCCATGAACACTTTAGGATTCTCAGCGGATGAGCAGAAGGCAATTTGGCATGTTTTAGCAGGAATCTACCATCTCGGCGTGGCAGGAACATGCAAGGGTAAATCAGGACTAGATTCACAGCTGTATTTTGTCAAGCGAAAAGTATTAGTCGAGGCTTTACTCTCTGTTTTTCCGTACTTGCGCGGCTTCAGTGGGCCGTAAGCAGTTTATGAGTTTTGACAGCGCACAGACGGCCAGTGCCATCCTGGGTTGTGAGGGAGAGGAGCTCCACACTGCCGTCTTCAAACACCACCTGAGGCAGTTACTGCAGAGAGCGACCGGAGGCGTCAGAGAGCGCCGCGCCGCCGACGAACCAGAGGACGGTCAGAAACACACACCACAGTCTGAGAAGATCTCAGCTAAAATGTGTAGAGAGGAACTATTGATAACGCACTGGACACTTAAATAAAAAAATAAATTAAATACTGTTCTTTAAGAAGTTTTTATTATTAAGTTGATGAGGACTGGTTCTTTTAAGTACAGTAGTATTATTATAAAAAGATATTTGACCACAAAATCAGTTAGAAACAAATATTACTGAAAGCCACATGTTAAAACTTTATACAAAATAATGCTTCAGTATAATGTAAAAACGAATTATATTAATGTATATTGATTTAAATATAATATTAAATGTGTAATCATTATATTTGTCTCACTGTTTTTGGGATTCACTACTATTAAACAGATTTTTTAGTTGATTTTTTTCCAGATGTTGTTATAGAAATGTCTTTCCTGTCACTTTTGATCCAATTAAAGCATCACTGCTGAATTTGTTTTAATCTTTTAGTAGGTAGTGTATTACTTTTTACCCATAAACTGTTGAAACACAATTCTTGTCAACATTATTAATGTATATGAAGCTGAAGTCTGGAGTAATGATGCTGAAAATTCAACTTTTTGACATAAATTTCATTTTAAAATATAGTTAAACACAAAACAGCTATTTTAAATGATAATAACATTTTACAATATTACTGTTTTTATTGCATTTAGATCAAATAAATAGAGCCTTTTTGAGCAGAAGAAAAATATTTTTTTTTGTCAGTAAAAGTTGGCAGTCATACACAAGTTCTATTTAAGAATGTCCATGTCTGTGTGTGTGTGTTTCAGGTCCGAGACTGAGTGCCTCTCAGTGTGTTGAAGGGATGGCAGCTGGTCTGTACGAGGAGCTCTTCACCTCAATCGTGTCTCTCATCAACAGGTAAGCACACTGTTCTCTGGAGTTGTATTTCTGGAGTGATCTAGCAGAGTTTCCCAGGCTTCCTCTGGTTCTCTCTCCAGAGCGCTGCACTCTCAGCAGCTGATCCTGGCCTCGGTGATGGTGGTGGACACTCCGGGCCTGAGGAACCCCAGACACAGCGGTGACGAGCGGGCCGCCGGCTTCTCTGAGCTCTGTCACAACTACTTACAGGAGAGACTGCTGGAGCATTACTTCAGCCACACATTCACACACACGCTGGAGAGATACACACAGGTGCACACGACCACTACAGACGTACTTTAGATCAATTTTTTTTTAAATGTGAATATGAACCTTGCTGAAATTGAATTACATTTTGTTTAAAAAGTAATGTATAAAATGATTTTTATAAATATTTATCTATATATCTAAAAATGGTATTTCACAGTCTCAATCAAATATTGCATAATTCTTTTTTAATGTAATATAATTATAATTCTTTAATATGAAGCCTCCTTTTTTGTTGGTTTGTTATATTGTCATTTTGCTATTTATGTAAAAAGGGCTTATCTGGCATTTTTATGGCCCCACGTAGTTAATATTTTTGGCTTTTTTATTGGCAAACTCAAAAAAAACAGTGAGTAGGAACCTTGCTGATTAATTTAATTTGATGTCATTTTTATTTTAATTTAATACAATGTTATTGTATTTATAAAACAGCATTCCTGTCCATGCTTACTTTATAGCTTTTATTTTTTTTGTATATCTTACTGCCATTTTTCTATATAGATGCACCCCGTTATTTTCATGGCACTACATATTATTTAGTTTTTAGTGGCCATTTTTGCAATTTTATTCAAAACCACAAACAAATATTGACTATCAATATAAAATTTTGAATGGTATTATTATACATTCTCATTACATTCAGTTAATCCTAAATACTGCTAAAGTTATAAAATTAATAAATAAAATAATATTTAATATAACATTCATATACATATTCATATCCATATCTCTTTCATTTCTTTATGTTTTATTGTCTATTTTTTGTTTGGTCAACTAAATCTAAAAACTTTTCCAATGCAACTTTTTAGTGTATTTTTTGGCCTCTTTATTTGATACAATAATTGATATTTCTCATTTCAGATCATTATTAACTTTCTGAGTCATTTTGACAGGAGGGAGTAGCTGTTGATTTCACAGCCCCGGAGACGAGTCCGTCAGAGGCGGTGTGTGCCGTTGACCAGCCTGGACTGCAGGTATCTCTCTCCGATCCTCAGCACGCTTCTTACACTGTTGAGTCACACATGTAGTTTGACAGCTTGTATCTGCATGTGTGTTCTCAGGTTCGAGGGCCAGAAGGTGACTCTCGAGGTCTCCTGTGGGTTCTGGATGAAGAAATGGTCACTCCGGGCTCCACCGAGAGCACGGTTCTGGAAAGAGTGTGTCAGTACTTCAGCAGCACAGGTACTCCAGCCTGATCCTGACTCACTGCTTTCATGTTTTTTTGAGACGTTCCCTCAGGTTTCATCTTTCTGCTTGCCTCTCAGTGCGTCAGTGCGAGCAGCCTCTGCAGTGTGAGATCGCTCACCTGATGGGTTCAGATCCAGTCCGCTATGATCTCTCAGGCTGGTTCGGTCAGGTCCAGAACAACCCGTCCATCCTTAACGCCTGTTCCCTCCTGCAGAACTCCTCAATGTAAGAGACTGCAGATGAACACAGACCTCTAGTAGATTTGCTTCAGACAATATTCTGAATGTTGCCAATTAAATTTAAAATAAATAGTTATTTAGGAAGTTATTAATGATTCATTAGTATTACTAAAATATTCATCATACTATTAAAATGTTCAATCTCTCCAATTTTCTATGAATAAAGGTGCCAAGAAAAATAGCAGGTGTAGTATTTATAAATAAATTATATATCACAAATACCAAAAATAAATACATTGTTGTGTATGTTATAAATATGGGGGATTTGTTTTCGTTTGCACTGTCAAGCTTTTTTTTCTCAATGCAAAGGATATTTGACCTTGCACATTAAAATAAAATGTTAAAAAGTGTTCATTTTAACTTTTCCACAAACAAAATTTTAAATAGTTCATCTAAAAATAAATATATAAAAAATATATTTGAATATAATTAAAATAAAAGTGATGTCTGAAAGTTATTGATAATTTGACATTATTCTTGAGTATTTTTTAATATATTTATTATATAAAACTATTGAATATGTTTGCTATATATATATATATATATAAAACAAAATATTTGTTATATTATTATTACTATTTATTTAATTATTTTATATTATTGTCTGGTATTTGGTTCATGTGAAATGTTCACCAAATGTTAACCACAGAAGACATTTAGGACATATGATTAGCATGTTTTTACATTCTTCCAGGTCTCATTTAATGTAGTATAATGCATTTCTCATAGCTGCTTGTCACTGAATAAATTGCTGTTGGAGAGCATCGCACATTCTACGCATCTTTTGCACTACGTCTGCAGCAGACAAACCCAAGTGCTGCGTGTGTTCAGTTTTGGTGATAAATCAAATTCACAAACACAGTGAAGCTGGTGTCTCGTCCTTCTGAACTGTTACCTAGCAACAGGCATAAACATCTGCTGCTAGTGCTCACAATGGTATTCACGCTGGGGACGCAAACTAACCGCAATAAAGACGAGTGTGAAAACGGACAGCATCAGTTTAGAAAAAAGTGCCTGCTTGCTTTCTATTTTTGTGCTTTTTCAGTTGTACTAAAAGTGCATAGCAAGCAATGAAAAGAATTTAAGCTGCTCACTAAACATACTTCCTCTTTAGACATGCAGCATACGACATTAATACATTAATACCATGCCAGAAAACAACAGCTGTAAACCACACTCTGTACGAAAATTGATTCGTATAATAAAAAAAAAAAATCCACTACAATAAAATGCTATATTCAGATGATCATTTGAGCAAAAACCATAGTGTAAATGTGTCCTTAGAAAATTTGATTCAGTTAAATAAAATAGCATAGCATTGTATTACATAAATAAAATTTTTCAAAATTACAATTTTGAAAATTCGTACATATTTTGTTTTTGCAAACTATATCTAGAGACGATTTAAAACATTCACCTTGATAGACATTCATCTAATTGTTTTTAAAAAAAGATCAAATTAAAATATATTTACGTATAACTAGCATTTTGAAATTTGTTCTCTAAACTATTTGTAGTGATGTCATACCTTGCATTATATGCTATTTCTTTGACACTTTTATTGATTATAATAATAGAGAGATAACAGGAAATCAACATTTTATTCATATTATTGAAGAGGAATAAATAATTTTATAATTTTTAAATTTTGTTAAAGGAACACTTTTAAAAAAAAAAAAATAGGTTCATTTTCCAACTCCCCTGAAGTTAAACAGTTGAGTTTTACCATTTTGGAATCCATTCAGCCGATCTCTGGGCACTTTTAGCTTAGCTTAGCATAGATAATTGAATTTTATTAGACCATTAGCATCTTGCTCAAAAAATGGCCAAAGAGTTATTTACATACAATATTTTAAATATTTACATTTCTATTTAAAACTGGACTCTTCTATAAGAGCTACAGCTACAGGTGCTACCGCCAGACCTGGAGATCGGCTGAATGGATTCCAAAATCCACCAGTGGATGCTCTGCAGTGAATGGGTGCCGTCACAGTGAGAGTCCAAACAGCGGATAAAAACGCAATAATACACAAGTAATCCACACAACTTCAGATGTGGAGTAATTATGAAGTTGTTATCAGCTGCTGTGGACTCTTATTCTGACGGCACCCATTCTCTTTTATTTAATCGGTTCTGTAGTTCATGTGTACTAAACATACCACATGGCTTTCACAGCATTTGTAAACCTCACTGGAGTACACATGAACTTGAAAAAATACTTCCCAACCAATTAAATCATTCTGATTTATGAAGTCAAACGGATGTGGGTTCATCCTAACAACTCCCTAATTTCCTTTTCCTCTTTCCTTTTCTCAGTGGAGCGGTGAAGGCCCTGTTCAGCGGGCGGGCGTCTGTGCCGCCTCTGTGCCGGGGTTTGGGTGGTGTGGAGGGTGGCTCTCAGCGCTCTCTGGAGAGATGCGGCACAGTGCGGAAGACTCTGAGCGGCGGGATGGCGGCCCTCAGGAGACATTCGCAATGCATCTCCGTCAAGCTGCAGGCGGTGAGAAACAAATGAGCCGTTACGAAGCCGTTTCCATCTGCCTTTTGTCTGCAAATCCTCTTGACTCTTTCTGTGACTCTCTCTCTGAGCAGGATGCTCTGGTGAATCTGATTCGGCGAGCGCGGCCGGTCTTCCTGCAGTGTTTGAGTGTGAAGACAGATGGCTGTGGCTTTGATGTCCCAGCACTGCGTGTACAGCTGCACTTCACACACCTGCTGCCGGCACTGCAGCTGTACCGAACAGGTCACACACACACAAACATGCTTGTTTCTTATCATGTATAAGGGCTCTAATGACTTCTGTTGTACTTCATTAAAGCGAATTAGTTGCAAGTATCTCAGTATCTGTTTGTTTGCTGAGAAGCTACGCCACCTCAGGCTTTCCAAAGATGTAGGGGAGTTTGTATTTTCACTTGTTCACCAGTGGATGCTCTGCAGTGTATGGGTGCCGTCACAGTGAGAGTCCAAACAGCTGATATTCCACACCAATTCAGTCCATCGGTTATGCATTGCTGGACTAGAGTGATGTGTTTAAACTCTCATTCTGACGGCACCCAATCGCTGCACAGAATGCATGGGTGAGCAAGTGATGTAATGCTACATTTCCCCAAACCTTTCCAAAATGAAGAGTCAAACCCACCTAGATATTGGATGGCATGAGGGTGAATACTTTTTCAGCAAATTCAGTTTTGGGTGAACTGTTCCTTTAAGACTGTAACCACTATATAACCACTTGTGGCAAAGTCATGATTGATTGTTCAGGTTGTATGCCGCGTCTCTAAACATACCGAACATATAAAGCAGTTTTCCTCCTGAACACCAAAATGTACTGGTAGTACATTATATAATCAACTAGCACCAAACGCAAGCTCTGTCTCTGTCTGTGTTGCAGGCTACCCTGAGCACATGTCCCTGGGTGATTTCCGCTGCCGTTTTCAGGCCCTCTCTGCTCCCATAATGAAGCGATACGGTTCTGTCTTCATTACCCCAGACGAGAGGAAGGTCTGGACATCCTGAATCACCACGGCACACACGCGCCTCATTACCCTCTGTTAAAATCTCATTTATTTTTAATGATGTCAAATGATGACCTTATTTATTTCCCTGTTTATTAACGTGTTTATTGATTAGCCAGTTTTTGCTTGAACAGCCCTCTTTGATTCAGGGAGGGCCTGAGCTCTGTCTGTTTGTGTTTGCATCCCTTTATATCAGGCTGTGGAGGAATTATTGATTGATCTGGATTTGGACAAGAAAAGCATTGTTTTAGGAGCAAGCAGGGTGAGCCAGTCATCCATCCATCCATCCATTTAAATATCTATCTATTTGTCTGTCTGTCATCTTTCACTTCTGTAGTGTTCAGGTCATTCTCACTCTGATGTGTGTGTTTATGAAGGTGTTTATGAAGCGTGGTGTCCTGAGGTCTTTAGATCAGCAGAGAGATCAGTTGTTGAGCGGCTGGCTGGTGCAGCTTCAAGCGTCCTGTCTGGGTCATCTGGGCCGCCAGAAATACCGCCGCATGAAGGTGAGTCTCTTTCGTCTCTCTTCTGGAACAGCCGGTCTTTATAGATCTGCGGATATGTGCTCGGAGATGACTCTCTGTAGTGATGTTTCTTTTTATAGGGACCCAATGTTTGCTGAGAGGAAGTAAAATGGACAATCAAAGTAAATTATGATGTCTCTGCTGCGATATTACTTGATTAACTTCGGGAGGGAAATGAAATGTGTGTAGTTGTTATTATGGCTGGGATGCAGCGTCTAATGTGAGTGCTGATCTGGGATCAGGTTCAGCAGATGGCAGTGAGCTGTATTCAGAGAAATGTACGAGTCCTCACGGCAGTGGCCCTCTGGAGCTGGTGGAAGCTGCTGTGTAGAGTGCGCCCCCTTCTGGATGTCAACATGGATGACCAGCGGCTCAGATCCAAAGAGGTACTGACACAGTCATAAAGTTCATATTATACATATTTAAACCTCAAATCTATCTATCTATCTGTATATCTGTCTGTCTAGACTGATGTTGTTTATCAGATTCGTCTCACTCCATTATAATTGTATCACATTTTGTTGTTCAGGATGAGATCACTGCTCTGAGGAGACGTCTGGAAAAGTCGGAGAAAGAACGAAATGAGCTGCGTCAGGCTGCAGACAACCTGGAGACCAAGGTATGTGTTTGTGCCGTTTCCCAGAGCCACTTATGAAATCATACTGCCAGGTCAGAAATCTTAAAATCAGTCGGTGTTCACAGTGATGGATGGAGTCTGGTTATGAATTCTCATCAGTGAAAGCATATTAACACAAACTCGCTTGTGATCGGCTCATGGAGTGCTAATCTCTATCATATGACTTCTGCTGATGAATGAACAGCTCTTCTGCTGAGACATTGACAGACTATGGTGTGTGTGTGTGCAGGTTACGGCTGTTGTATCTGAATTAAGTGATGAGAGGTTCAGAGGGGAGGCCATGAGTCAAGCTCTAGACACTGAGCGCACAGAGAGGCTGCGCCTCGCCAAAGAGAACAAGGAACTGCAGGTATAGCCCAGACATCATTTGTCTTCATATCTCTTTCTAATTGGTAAAATTGCATCACAAATGATCCATGATATGTCCATGAGTCAGAATATCATGCGACTCATATTCTGCATCCCAGTATGTTTACAGTGCACAGTAAGCACATTTTCTGGATCTGTGCATACATTGTTTTTACTAAAAATGTAAATTAACCCACTTTTAGACACTTTTTATTTTTTTGACACATAACACATACCAGAAATAAGAAGTTGCATACAGTATATTAACTCTATATCAAAATCTAGATAGATTGTGTCCCACAATGCAATGCGCTTAACCCAGGATGTTGTAGTATCTGCACTAATAACAGATTATTACTGTTATTAATGTGTTTTTTATTTTACTTTTTTTAATTTTATTTTACTTTCTTTTTTTATATTTTAGATTTTGCAGTTTAATTTTAGTTTAGCTTGCTGTTGTCTATTTAGTTTTTAGTATATTATGTACAGTATATTATATTATTAAACTGATAGATGGACATGGATAGATGGATAGACAGACAGACCAAGAGTCAAGAAAGCGTTAAATCATTACTGGTTCATTTGTCACACGTCACATGCAAGGTTAAGTTAAAGGGAAATCCATTGTGCATACAGTACTAATAATTAATTGTATTTTGCACATTTCAGCAAATTTAGTTGTGTAGGTAATGTATGCCATGCATATAGAAAATGTGCATATTTTGCACATTATACATACAATATAATGCAGAAAAAGTATGATTAGTGTGGTTTTCCAAACATTACCTGTCGTATTTACTCATGCTGTGTCATATTGTCTCCTGTTGGATTGTGGGCGTCAGGCCCGTTTGTTTATTCTGTGCTGTGTCTCAGAGTCGTGTGGACCACAGTAAAGTTTCTTTGGAGGCCCTCGAGAGGCAGTTAGAGGAAGAAAAACAGAAAGTGAAGAATAAAGAATTTCTCAGCGGAGTGGCGACAGGTAAGACAGGTTTCAGCGTAGATGCAGCCAAACATGCTGACGAAGAAAGATAATGACTGTTTGCACGGGTGTGTGTGAATTCTGCAGAAAGTGAGCTGCAGCTGCAGCTGGAATGTGCGCAGACGGAGGTGGAGTTCCTGCGCAGGCGCCTGCGGCAGTCAGAGGAAAGACTTGAGGGTGAGAAAGAGGCCCGTCAGCTGCTGGATACAAAGGTATTAATATTAAGTGTTACATTAATTATAAAGCTTAAAGAGACACCTTATAGTATTAGTCAAGGTTTCTTGCACCAAACACTCAATTTTAGTTTTTAGAAGTGGTCTTGATTAGTTTTGTTCTAGTTAACTTCAGCGTTTAAAATTTCACTGATTGAAATGAAATGAAAAGTTAAAAGAAAATATACATGGGTAGTTGATGTATCAGTGTGTCCTACTGTAGGTGTGACAGAAAAATGTAAAAATAAATAATAAAATAAAAAACAATTAATTTTAGTTTTTTCATCTTAAAGATAAACATCTGTAACTCTAAGAATGAAGATTGGAGTTTATTTTTCTACATTTTTCACACCGTAGGTCACAGAAAAATCAGATGATATATATAGTTTGATGAAGAACTAGAATTACTAAACTTGAAATATATATATATATATATATATATATATATGTATATATAAATAAATAAACAAAAAAGCGAAATGCAAGCATAAATTATTATTATTGCAGTATTTGAATATTACTAAAATGACACTACAGTCAGATACTGAATACAATACAAAACAAATAGGAGTCTTCACCACACACAAATCTATATCTCTTTAATTATTGCTTAGGAAAAAGATACAGCTCATTTAACATGTAGTGGGGCATGTTGTCACTCATTATAAGGTACAATTTGTTCATTAATTTCAAAAGAATGTTTTGTTTGTTTTTTATGATAGACTATATACAGTTAAAAAGCTGTCTTTAAAGCATCAGTAATTTAATATTCATTATAGAATATAAAGGCTTGAAATTATAGAATGACTGTACCCTTGTGTGTTTGGGTTTAAAATAATAAAATGAGTTTATGCCATTTATTTAACATGTACCAGTCTATAAATGATTGATCCTGCTTGATTTGTTCTGCAGAGATTTACATACTGAATGAATTAAGAGCTCAGGTATTAAATATTATAGATGAAATGCACTGAACAACCCTGTCATGTCCATTGGGAGGCACATGGTCCCTTCCTGATGATCTTAGTCTCTTTATCTCCCTCATGTGGCAGGTCCAGGAACTGCAGTCTCAGCTTGATCAATCCAAACGCTCAGTGACAGAGCTAAAACGCCACTGCCGGCGGTTGACCTCTGACCTTCAGGACGCCCGCGTGCTGACAGACAGCCTGCAGGGCCGCGCTCACGAGCTGGACAGGAAACAGAGGAGGTCTGTTTCATTTGCATATAATTCATTAATATTCAGCCCCACGCTCATTGATTGTTTGAATATGCATTCTCAAGCCGTCTGTGTGGTGTGTGTGTGTGTGTGTAGGTTTGACAGCGAACTGACCCAGGCGCTGGAACAGGCTGATAATGAGAGAGAGCAGAAGGAGAGAGCCATCCAGGAGAATACCACCCTCGGTGCAGAGATCTTCACCCTTCGCAAGACGCTTAAGGTACGGGCCGAGGTCAAAGGTCAAGCGTCCACCATCTGTGATCGTGCCCGTGTACTACGGGTGTCCTCTGTCAATAAACCAAGTCCCCAGAGATCCCTAATATGCAGAAGAGAAAAGTTTAGCTTTGAGTTCATCAGTTTATGCCATCAGACTAGATAATTTATCAGATTATATAACTTTACAGTGTAGTTATAGGAAAATTAGGTCAGAGGTAAATACACATGCACGCATTCATATCTACATTTTGCATTCTTGTATTTGAATATAATGTGTTTTGATCTGTTCGGATGACTGTACTGCATGTGATGTTTGTTTATCTGTTGTATATGTATCTTATGCATATGTTTATGCATTTGTGCTTGTTTGCATGTTTGTGTTTGTGAATCTTGTGTTTGTTTGTACATGTGAAGTTGTGTTTTTAGTCATTTATTTTTATTTTTGTATGTTTATGTGTACTGTATGTGTGTATTTTCATGTGTTTGAGACCTTATGTGGTGATTACTGTGTTTGTTTCGTGTGTTTTTGCATTGTGATTGTTTGTGTATTTAATTTGTGTAAGTTTGCATGCTTATATGCAAGCCTGGTTGTTTTGGGGCATTTGTTTGTGTGTGTTTATTTGTCATAGTTTGTGTTTTTGTGTTTTAGCTTTTAAGTTTTTTTCTGCACTTTGTATTTTTATGTGTTTGCATGATCCTATTCATGTGATTTGTTTTCATGTGCAATTTCTGTGCATTTGCTTTTAAGTTTGTTTATTATAGTGTGTGTTTTTGCGTTTGTGCTTATATTTGTTTTTGAATGTGTGTTTATGATATGCTTGTTTGTATAATTGTTTGTGTATTGATGTTTGTACGTAACCATGCATGTTTCTGTGTGTTGTTTGCATTTTTATGTGTTTGTTTGATTAGGTGTGTGTGAGGTTTATCTTGCATGCGTTTTAGCTCCCGCATGTGCACTTGATGTTTTTGTATGTTTACATGATGCGTGTATGGTAATGTGTGTGTTTGGTATATTTCAGGAGAGTCAGGTGGAGGTCACGCACCTGCAGCAGCAGAAGGAGGAACTGTGCTCTCAGATCCATGACCTGCGCATCCCGCTCCACCTCACCTCCGACTCCATCCCTGAACTGAAGAAGAAGCTCCGTGAGCTGGAGACCAGAGACAAGGAGCACTCAGAGGAGATCAGCCAGATGACTGCCCGAATCAAACAGCAGGAGCAGGTACAGTAATGCAAGAACATTTGACCTATTGAAAAGGTTTTGACACAATAGTTAACACGGATTCTGAACATCTGAACTCTGCACAGATGCACCTGCGCTTTGAGATGGAGATGGAGAGGATGAAGCAGATCCATCAAAAGGAGCTGGAGGACAAGGACGAGGAACTGGAGGACGTGCAAAAGTCCTCACAGAGGCGGGTGAGGGACGCAGAATGAATTACAGCTCAACAGACCACCTTACAACCCTGTGTGAAACATCCGTGTGTGTGTTTGTGTGTGTGCAGCTCCGACAGCTGGAGATGCAACTGGAACAGGAATATGAGGAGAAACAGATGGTGGTTCATGAGAAGCATGACTTAGAGGGACTGATTGCCACACTGTGTGAACAGGTAACACACAGACACAAAACCCTATAAAAATATTATAATAAAAAAACAAATATATTTTATATAACTATACATATATATATACACTGCTTTTATGTGTGTGTGTGGTATTATCATAGATAGCAAGATTTGAAACATTTGCTTGCACACACTGTAAACAACCCCTAAGTTTCACAGCATTCCAGGCATGATATTTATTAAATACAGTATGTGTGTCATTTGGTTAGACGTGCTGCTTGATAGATCACAGAGATATAGTCCCATCAGGGCTTATGAGGATCTGTAAAGCTGTCACGTTCTGATATAAGAGCACTATAGACTGCCCAGCTCTGAATCTACACGTCTCTTTCCTCATCTGTCACTGCTTTTCATTACAGTTTGTTTGTGGAAATATTCAAGCGCAGCAAATATTCTCAGCTTCATTTGTATTAAGAGCTTAATTTCAGCATGAAATTATATTAGCCACATCATTTTACTTCTAAAATGTGACATACTTCAGAGGAAAATCTGTAAGGCAGGGCTTGGTTTTATCCTTCGGTAAATGACTGCATGCTTAAAAGTGGGACAGGGTCAAAAACTAAAAAGGATCAAGGCCAAAGGAAAGTCATTGCATATATATATATATATACACACAAACCAAATTATTTGAATAAAATGAAAACTACACTTTCAAATCACATGAGCCAATATTTTATTTACAATAAAACATAGTTTTCATAAAAAATGTTTAAACTGACTCAAATTTGATGCCTGCTGTCTCAAAATAGTTAGGAGGAGGGCACCGAAGGGCTGAAAAAGCAAGAATATTGAAATAATTCAGCTGGGAGAATATCTAGCAGCTAAGAAAGTTAATTGCCCTCAGGTCCCAATTCAGAATTCAGCTTGTAAAATATTTTTTTATTTGTGTGTTTTTTATAGATTATACACTTACATTCAAATTTATGATTTGTTATTGAAAGTATAAAACATTAAAATTAGTTATTTTTATTTAGAAGCATGTTCTTTTAATAGCATTCAGAACAAAAAAGTTTGAACTTTTATCAGCTATAAATACCATAATCGCATTCCATCAACATTGGTTTATGTTTAGAACATTCATGTAATTTTTACATAATGCTTCTGGCGTGTTTGCTGGGACTATATTAGTTTGTACACTGTTGCATTTAGTGGTTATAATGGATCTTTTTGCCATTAGACATGCTCTCACTCGTGTGCCCTGTGCTAAACTTAGCTTGTGGCTGCGCTAAGAGGGTCTTTTTAGAGATACTGTACACACATTCGACCTGAACGTCCTGCCCTCGGGCCGGCGTGAGCTTTCTAATGTGACTGTGCTCTGGAAGCGTGATCACTACCAAGATCGATATGATGAAGCTACTCATCTGCTGCTGTTAAAAAATGACCCTGGTTTATGACCCCAGCTGCACGTTACCACTGCTGCTCAGAATGAGTTTGGTATTGAGCAAGAGGATGTGTAAAGCGCCTGGTTTTCATGCATGTATTGATTTTTCCAGGGCATTCACTGCCAACCCAACCTTTCCAACCTTATCACTTATTTCCTTCAGCATTACTTTAGATTTCAAGCAATGTTCTACCCATTCATGAAATGTAACGAATAATGTTTTAATGCATATTGCTGGTGTTTGTCTCTGTATCCACAGTAATATTATTACATTATATTATGTCAAATATAATATAATAATGTAAGTTTCATTCATATAATATTTAGTAATTATAGGAACTTAATAAATATAATGAACCATGTTGCTGTTCTTATTGTGCACAAGGATGTCTGTCTTGTTTTTCTTTTTTATATGTAATATAATATAATATAATAATATAGCCTAATTAGTGTGGTTGTGTGTGCTGTATATATTTATTATGATAAGATACAGTATGTTTATAATTAAATAATAAGGAATAATAAGGAAAATATGTTATGTTTATATTTAAATATATTTATATATAATATAATATCAATTATATGAATATAAATATGCACATGTGAATAAATGTACTTTTTTAACTATATACTGTAATATATAAAAAGCACAAAATACATATACACAGCACACACACATGTATTATGTAAACTTTTGATGATGCGATTAATCTATTAATTAATTGACAACAATAAATGCAATGTAATAATATAATATAATGTACTGCAAAAAAAAAAGTAGTAATGTTGCTGATCTTATTTTGCATGAAGATGATCTAGTTTAAATAGAATAGAATAATGTTTTATTGTTTTCACATAATATTTAATAAATATAGTCATTTGAAATGAGTCATGTCTTATAGTAAATGATGTTGTCTGTCTCCCTTATATTATATTACATTATATTATATTTTGACTATTGACCGTCCTGATTTCTGTATATGTATACTGGCCCTTAAAAAGCTTATATCTGTCACACACTAATTTGAGATTAACATTCCTCTCAAATCATCTCATATTTCAAGCCGTAATGATTTATTGAGCTTCTGGGAATTTACTCAGTTCTCTACAGGGAGGAGTTAATGTGTCCAACGTCATTACTTCCTATGGTGTAAAAGTCATCACCACTATCCAGAAATGGCCATCTCTCTCTCCCTTGAGTATAAAAGGCTTCAGTGTGACGTATAGATCTCTCTCTCTCTGGATTCAGGTGGGCCACAGAGACTTTGACGTGGAGAAGAGGCTGAGGCGGGATCTGAAGCGCACACATGCCCTGCTCAGTGATGCCCAGCTGCTGCTGTCCACCGTAGAACAGCCCGGGCAGGGTCACGACCCCGGTGCCAAGGAGCAGCTGGAGAGACTGCGCTGCCAGGTGCCACTGCCATCCCATCATCCACACAGCATAGATTTACACAGCTTTGCATTATCGCTCTTCAAAAGTCACACCATTACTGCAGTAAAATATAGTGTATTTGTGGCATAACCTTTATTTGCCCTGTACATTTTAAGTAATGTTCTAGCTATTCGTTAAATATTATATATGTTTTATTACACGTTGCTGATATTATTGTGCATGGTGAAGTTAGTCTTTGTAGTTTACTTGGTATATTATACTAGGCCTATAAAATTATATTATAAAGGAAAATACAAATAGTTAACCATTATATCGTCAATATATATCTCAATCATCCATTAAAAAGCCAATATGTGTATTAAAAAATTATTATTATTTATATTTATATATATATATATATATATATATATGATTTTGTTTATTACAAGGCACTTATCTATTGAGCATTAGTTTGAAATGTAGTAAATATAGTCATTTAGTAATTATAATGAGCATATTTTGTCTTTGAAGTAACTTTGAAGCTTTATTATGAGCCACTATGAGCAACAATCACATTTTCTACAGGAATGTCTGCTTATTTCCCAAATGCAGTGCATCTCACACAACCCTAGCACAGTTACCTTCAAAAAGTGCCCTTCAAAAGTTTCCCTATAGCTTCATTATCATGTCAGACATGTCCCTTAAGCAGCTGTGATGTCTGATTACTTGATTAAATCGGGCTTATGTTTATTTTTTTTTAAGATTACTGGGTCAAATCACCTTTATTGCTTTACTGCTTGATTGACAGTTGAGGTTAATACACAACCGACCAATTAGAACACAGCTCAGAGACGGATTAAAATAGTGCTAGCTTTTCCCTGATGAAAAACACCTGCCTAAAACAGCCATAGATGGTTTAAAATGGTCCAAATGAAAAATAATAATATGGTTTTCAACACTGATAACAACAAATGTATCTTGAGCAGCAAGTCAGCCTATTAGAATGATTTCTGAAGTATCATGTGACACTGAAGACTGGCGTAATGATGCTAAAAATTCAGCTTTGCATAACAGGAATAAATTACATTTAAAACAATATTCAAAGAGAAACCAGTAATTATTATAATATAGTATTATTTAACAATACTACAGTTTTTACTGACACTCAATATTGTCCGACACCAATTAGTGGACTGTATTTTTATAGTTGTCTTTTTTTGACTTCTGTCTATGTGTATTGTAGCTGGAGGACAGCGAAGCCAGACGGTTGGAGTCTGAAAGAGCACAGAAGACTCTGTCTGCAGAGCTGGAAAATGCTCAGATCGAACTGGAGAGCATCTGCAAGCAGAAGAGCCTGGTGAGGCCCCAGACATGAAAGGAAAGGAGCAAAGGGCTGATCTCAGCTTTACCTCAGTGCGTCTCTGTCTGTTGTCTCAGGTGGATGAGCAGCTGGCTCAGCTGCGCTACGAGAGGACGGACCTGATGAAGAGGCTGGAGGAAGACCAGGAGGATCTCAACGAGCTCATGAAGAAGCACAAAGCCCTCATCGCTCAGGTCTGCTGGAGCGGCATCACTCTCCAGGAGTTATGACAGTCGTTCAGCTGTTTTCAAAATAGCGCAGCTTTTCCAATAACGAGCTGGGTTTTTTCCATCACTTAGTCGGGAAGCGTGACAAAATGCTATCATTTGTCACATTGCATCGCACACGCTCCTAAAGCATCCTCTCTCTCTGATTCATTTGAGTAAATCTGTGATTCATTTTGCTAAATGGATGCTTAATTTCTACTGATATATAAAAAAAATCACTTGAGTCATCCCTTATTAGTGTTTCCAGTCTTTGAGCAACATAATTACATTTTTTCTTTTCATAGCAAACTAAACTATTGAGGTTAATGATTATGAAAATACAAAATCATAATGATAATCATTTTAAAGATTATCCAGTTTTAGTAGTTTTTTTGGTTTAATCCATGAAGGAATTTCCAGTTGCATTCATTTAATTTTCAAACATTTTCAAAGTAGTTTCTCCTACACTGGTGCGTGTGAGGTTATGTCAAACATCCCAAACTCAACTAAACGTGTTTGTTTACCCCAGTCCTCCAGTGATATCTCTCAGATCCGAGAGCTTCAGGCTGAAATGGAGGAGCTGAAGAAACAGAGACACACTCTACAGGAGGAGGTGAGACACACGCACTAAAATAGAGATGCATTAGATGTCCATTCACACATATGAACATGTTACAGCAGCATGGGCTGATTTGCAGTTTATTATGACTATTTACTGCACTTCTGTGAGGACATTTCCTGCTCTGAAACGGTAACATGAAATCCATCAAAAATATAACACTTCTTAATTTTTTTGTGATTTGGGACACAATGGAAGTTTGTTTCCAACGTAGAATCAAAACGATTTTTAGGTAATTGCAACATTTGTTCCAACAATTTACATCAATGCAAACTCGCAGTTGTGAGAAAACCATCAGAACTGTATGATATAAAAAGACAAATAAGCAAACAGAATTGTGAAATAAAAACAGAATTCACAGGGGGAAAAAATGTATGTAAACTCAAAATTCAGAGAAAGGTCAAAATAACCAGATGTAATCTCTAAAAGCTGTGAAAAGTCATAATTGCTACATGCAAATTCACAATTTTGAGCTTACAATTGGGAAGTGTGAGATATGAACTTGAAATTGATATGAAATTTGAAATTAAAAACTTATCGATAAACAGTTACAAACTCGCATTTGCAAGAAAAAACCGTCAAAATTATGTGTGTAATATAAACAGACAAAACAGAAATAAGCAAACAGTAAAAAAAATTACTAAAGTAAACTCAAAATTCTGTGAGAAGTCATTATTGCGACATGTGAATTCAGTTTATAACTGAAGTATGAGACATAAGAAAAGAGGAAAAAAAGAATTGTGAGATGAAAATCTTTTATTGAGAAAAAAAAAAAAAAGAAATTCCCAAAATTAAAAAATATAGTTATAAACTCAAAATTGTGAAATAATAAACACTTAATTAAAAAAAAAAAAAGAAAAAGAAAAAAATTATTGTGAGATAAAAACTCTCAATTGCAAGAGTGAAAAAAAAATCTGAATTGTGCGATAACGTGGCAAAACCTTTTTTTTTTCTATGATGGAAACTGCCTGGTTTTGGGACACACTAAATCTGTTCACATACTTGCTTGTGTTATGTTTTGACTTGTCCTGAGGAAGGCTGTTGTGAACATGCAGTACATATTGTCGTTGTGTTTCACAAGCATAGTTGTAACCCAGTGCTGCTTATCTTCCCAGCTGCAGACCAGTGTAGCTCGCGTGCAGTTTCTGGAGTCATCCACGGTGACCCGCAGCATCGTAAGCAAACAAGAAGCTCGGATCTGTGATCTAGAGAACAAATTGGAGTTCCAGAGAGGACAGGTCAAGAGATTTGAGGTCAGTCCAGACCCATTAACAGCTTTATACTCTTTCTCAGGGAGGATCTTGAGGATGTGTGTGTGTGTGTAGGTGCTGGTTCTGCGTCTGCGGGACAGTGTGGTGCGGCTGGGTGAGGAGCTGGAGCAGGCGGCCCAGGCCGAGGCCAGGGAGAGGGAGAACTCCAGATACTATCAGCAGAGACTGGCGGATATGAAACTAGAAATGGACGATCTGAGCGTCAGAGAACAGGAGAGCAGCCGGCGACGTATTGAGCTGGTGACTGACACACACACACACACACTTTTCTGCTGTAGCTGATGAAGCAGCACATTATTCTTTTTATTTATTTTTATGATATTCAACACAAAAGCAGAAGTTTATTATGACCAGGGAAGTCATAAAAGTCACAATTTAATTGATTTCATTTATTAAAATAATGATTAATCACATTCAAAATTTTGCAGAATATATGTACCGTGTACATTTATGATATATATATATATATATATATATATATATATAAATACACACACACACACGCATGTATATATTTAAGAAAAATATGTTATGTTTGTGTATTAAATATGTTTATAAATAATATAACAGTATATACATGCATGTGTGTGTGTGTATATATATACAAAATAAACATACATAGTATGCACATATATATTATGTAAAAGCTTTTATTTTGGATGTTAAAGGTAATCAAAGTTTATAAATATGCTTAATATTTGATATTTAATTTAATATATATATTCAAAATTTGGAGTCGGTAATATATGCTCACCAAGGCTGCATTTATTTAATAAAAAAATACAATAAAAACAATAAAATTCTGAAATATTACAATTTAAAACAACTAATTTCTGTTTTAATACATAAAATATAATTTATTCATATGATGCAAAACTGCATTTAGCATCATTTAAATCAGCATCATTACTCCATTCATTAGGTTCACATGATCTTTCAGAAATCATAAGAATGATTTCTTATTTTGGCAATGTTTGAAAACAGTGCTGTTTAATCTTTTTTTGAAAACCATGATACATTTATTTCACATTTTTGGAGGAATATATTTGAATAATAATAATTTTGGATCAATTTAATGGATCCTTGCTAAATACAAGTATTCTTTTCTTTAAAAAAACAACAACATAATAATAATACAAAATTGAATTAATAAAATTAATAAATAAAAAAAATTACAGAAATATTGTGTGTCCCTAATAATATTATCACATACAGGTGTGAAATCTTTCATTTCTGTCATATATTGCAATTAATAATGGTGCGTTTGTTGTTGATCCTTGAATTTATCTTAAGAAAGCATGTTAAAATTGACAGCTTTTGTGAAACTCCACGGCATGTTGAACGACTGTCCTCATAACTAATGTATTCATATCTACAGCCGCTCGGTGCATTTTCCCCTTAGTGGCCGCCCACAAGCCTGACATGTTATTACCCATGAGACTACACCGATCTCTCCTGAAAAACCTGTAAATATTCATAATTTAACACAAAGGAGGAGTCCCTGCATCATTACAGCACCTGCCGGCGTGTAATGCAATTTGACCTGCGTGCTGAGAGTCAAAGGCATTCAATATTATGAATATTAGCTACAGTGTTAGCGATGCCTGGTGCATACACAAAGACTGGAGTCTGGGATGTGTTTCTTCCCCATGTGAAGACACACATGCACACACACACGCTGAGGCTCTCCAGGTTATTGGTTATGAAAGGGAGGGGGCAACAGCGAAGGTGTGGTTGTCATGGAGATGAGAGGAGCGGAATGGGATTTGTTGTATCAATAACCTTGAGGAGACAATGGGAATTAATCATAGACAGACAGCGGCGGCTCGTCCAGGAGAGCAAGAGACCGGGGACGTACAAAGAAGGGAAGAGGAAAATGAATCATGTAATCAGTCGCTCCGCTGGCTCTCCAGAAGTCATTATCAAATTATTCAATAAACAAGAGCTGGCGATCAATAACGCAGGATTGTCCTTTAGTAAACAGGCACTTGAAAAGTTAAGAGAAAAGCTTGCAAAAAAAACACAGTTATTCAATGATTTATATATACATGTTATAAATATGCATGTTAAGTTTTAAATCTCTCTCTCTCAATATATATATATATATATATATGTGAAAGAGTAAATATGTAAATATATATACACCTATTTAAATGAATTGAATTGAAATATTTATTTAGTTTATAAAACACAGAACCATTAAATTAATAGTTTATTCCTTGTATATTCCTTGAATGCTTTATTAATATTTTTATAAAAATAAATTATATACATATATAATTATAAGTTACTATATCGAATAATTTATTGAATGCAATGTGACCTGGTCATTTTAGTTTCATTAATATATACCATATTTTATAAGCAACAAATATTTCATATATTAATAATATATAAATACATATAAATATGTAGTATGTTGTCATGTAAGAAAAAAAAATATTTTGGGTTTTATTTTGATTATGCTGAAAATAAATGAATGTTCTTAAAGTGATAGTTCACCCCAAAATGTAATTTAATTACTCTACATTTAATTCCATTCTAAACCTAAAAGATCTAAAGATCTTTGTTCATCTTCAGAACATAAATTAAGATTTTTTTTAAAACAATATCCT
The DNA here is from genome assembly GCA_032359435.1 of Enteromius unitaeniatus. Taxonomy (NCBI): domain Eukaryota; kingdom Metazoa; phylum Chordata; class Actinopteri; order Cypriniformes; family Cyprinidae; genus Enteromius; species Enteromius unitaeniatus. Next base: position 14,413,403 of record JAUMHI010000051.1, read on the forward strand.
AATTTGTGTTCTGAAGATGAACAGAGCTCTTCTGGGTTTGGAGCAACATGAGGGTGAATAATTCATGACAGAATGTCAATTTTTTATGTGAACTGTCCCTTGAAAGTTAAAAGGATAAAAACAACGATGAATGCTTAATTCTTTCAACAACTTTGCCTTTATACAATTAAACCATTTTCGATGTTTTCTGAAAGCGATTTAATAAGCAGTTAATTAATGGGGCACATTTTGAGATTAAGCACTTCTCTGGTCCTGATGCAGGGTCTTGATTTCCCTTGGAGATCCAGCGTGACCGTCACGGGTTATCTGATTTTATCTTGTCTTATCTGTTTCCAGGAAATGCAAGTGGAAGAGCTTAGCGCTGTAAGACAGACCCTGCAAGCTGATCTAGAGACATCCATCCGGCGAATCGTAGATCTACAAGCAGCACTGGAGGAGGTGGAGTCCAGCGATGAAAGTGATACAGAAAGGTACACTTAGTGACGTGCGCTTGACCTTTTCCATTTCCTTTTTTGTTTCTGTTCCACAGTCTAGCATACAGCAGGAGGAAGAATTGTTTGCAAACCAGTTTGTATACTATCCAAACTATATAGTGTTCAAGTGTTTATAGTGTTTTTGTTTGTTTTATTCAGTAATTGTTTTTTTTTTTTAATCATTTGTATATATATATATAGTTGTAATTTTTTACTCTATTTTATTGTATTACATTTACTTCATGGTTATTTTAAATATTTGTTTTATAATATTTGTTAGTTTTTCAGCTAATGTAACTTTAAACAACTTTTGCTTTATTTTTATTTATTTATTTTTAGCATATTTTTTGTTTTGTTTGTCATCCAATCTAACTTCACAACTTTTTATTTCAGCAGTTAGGTTTGCTTATTTTATTATGTTTTTTTAAAAACATTTAAAATATAATTTTATTTATATTTTGGCTAACTCAACTCCATTTCTCCAGTATATACATTATGTATATGCAGTTTTTATAACTGACCGTTTTTATTGGCGTAAATCTTCAAAACCAAATGGAAGAACAGATTAGATATATACTGTTTGCATCCCTTTGTGTTTGAAGTTTTACTTCTGTTACTTTGTAATTGCTTTCATTCTTTTTCAGTTGAGCTGAAATGTGAAGAGATTTTCCTCACTGGCTACACTTTGCTACTATAAGCACTTTAATAATGCCTTTCTCCCTCGACACCCATAGTAAAATGCGGTCCGATGTATCAGAGTTCAAGACTTTGATCTTCTCCGCCAGACTGCCTAGACTTCACTGGAAAAATTCGATATGCTTACTTTGCTCGTACTTTACCACTTTAGCTATCTGCTCCAGTCCCGTGTGTGTCTGACTGCGTCTCCCTCTCCACACAGTGTGCAGACGGCTGTGGAGTCCTTCTCTAGAAGGAAAGATCTGTAAGCACTCCATCCCCCATCCCGTTGCTGTTCTCTCCCATGTATCTCTGTTCATTTTCTATGTTCTGCATTTGGGAATGAGCAATCAGATGAATACAGGCAAAGTAAAAGTAAAGTTTTAGTGAAACATTCTAATTGATATTTAGTATATATATATATATATATATATATATATATATATACATTAGTATTAGTGCTGGGTAACAATTAATCACCATTTATCACATGCAAAATAAAAGTTTTTGTTTACATATTTGTATGTATTTAGTATGTATATATATAAATACACATACATACATGTATAAATTTAAGAAAAAATGTTTAAATATTAGAAATAGATGTTAATATTTTCAAAATATATACTGTATGTGTGTGTCTTTATATGTACATGATGAATATACACAGTGTACATATATAAACAAAAACTTTATTTTGGATGTGATTAATCACAAATATTTGTTTAACAGCACTAATGTGTGTGTGTGTGTGTGTGTGCGCGCATATATGCATACAATAAATTAAATATATTTTTAAATGTTAACTTAGTGTTTTTAAATATTTTAGTTTATTTACCTTTAATATTTCTTATTTAACTAGCTGTATTTAATTCTGTCATTTAACTCTTGAGATTTTCTCTTAGCGTTCTCATATTTACAAAGCACAAGACAAAGAAAGATTGTGGAACTACTTTGATGATCTTAAACTTTTATTAACTTAATTAAAAGTGTATTAAAAGCATCTAGGATGCTTAATTTTATATTGGCAGATATATTACTGCAAACATATTCCCTTCATTGTCCAGCTCTAGTTGCATAACATAATATGAACGTCTGCTGCGACAAGAAGAAATGCACTGCTTTATGTGGTACGGTTTCTTTTTTGCATATAAATGCACGGCGTCTCTTTGTGAACCGTGGCTTAATGGTGTTGGCGGAGTCTAACGCATAACCATCCTTCTCTCTTTGGTCTAAAAATTCAAATGTTGATGGATGGGCCAGCGCTGCATTTGGCTGTTGATGTTGCCTGTTTAGCCTGCTGCTCAGTGCTGTAAGTGTGTGTGGACTTGTGTAAGGTCACGGCTTCCTTTCACACGTCTGAATGAAGACAGACGACAGTCTTTGCTGGACGGATGTGAATAGACACCTACTAGTGAGACGCAAATCGCAACATACCCACACTGCCACTTTGCTTTGTTAAATGCAAGAAGCTTTCCTCTGTGCGAGAGAGTCCTTTTAAAAGTTCACCAGCTGTGATATGCTTTGTTTTCTGAATAATGCATGTGCGTTAGCCGAGGCCCCCCGCGTCTTGTCTCTTTCTGTTGTCTGTTCGAGCGAAAAAGGGGATAAAATGAACTGTTGCGGTTGCTCAGAGCTTTGGGTCTTAATTCTTGGTACAAATGTAGTGAGTCCAATTACAAGAGCAGGGCTGGAGAGAACCAACGGCATATTCCTGCAAATTTACATTTTTTGTTACCTTACTCTTGTATGTTTCAATAAGAGTTTCTTCAAACTAGAATTGGTTTTGTTGCTATGGCTCTGTTCCAAAACCTAAGTCAGGCATACACACAACAAGAAACCTTTTCCTGAAAGATAGGTACCATAATTTAATTTAAGCAAATTCTAAAGCAGCATCACATGTACCCATGAATAATTCAATCCCTGAATGCAATGCAATAAGCGATTTAAGCTGAATGCTACTTTCTTTTTTTGCGAGAAACAAAATATGTACCTATAAGTACATATCACTGCAGTTTTCCAAAAAGAAAGGAGCACTAAAGACACTTTTTATTCCTTTTCACACAAGTTTTGATTAATCAAGTGTACTTTTTGCACAATTACTTGAATGATATCATGTTATGATGGGAGATTTGAAAACATATTTTTATGAATGCTTGTTTTTTTAACCCATTTAATATAACTTTTTTTTTTTTACAAATATTATTAATCTTTACTCAGTTTGAAGGAATATTGGCTGTAGGTATACCAGTGTTCTACTATAATGTTTGACAAAACTGGCAAACAATTCTGGCTGCAGTGTTGAGCCAATTCCTCATTGAGAGTCTATATCTTATCCTGTCTTGTCGTGCATTTTTTTCGTATTGATGACCAGCCTTTTGTTGGGGACTTCAAGAATGAGTCAAAGAATGACTATATTGCAGTGTTGCCAGTTGAAAGAAGCTAAAACTGGTAGCTAAATGTCACTAGATGACATTATGATGTCAAATTCACTGATCTAAATACTGTATAGATGAATACTGTAGTTCAGTGGGCGAGATGGCATTTAGATAAGGTTTGTCCAAAAGGTTGCTATGTTTGTCCCTAAACTTGCTATGTTGCTATGTTTGTCCCTAAAAAAACACTCAAAAGGGGTGGGGAAGTCACTAAATCTAGCAACAAAGTAGCTAAATTGGCAACACTGGTATATTGTAAACCTGCAATATTCAAGAAATCACAGATTTGGAATGACTAACCTATAACTGACTGAAAGGGTCATCCTATTATCACAGGGTTTTAGTCATCTTGCAATCTCAGTGAAAATTGCAGAAATGCTGGCAGTTAAATATGGTTTGTCATATAATTAAGGTAATTAGCACCAGGTGCCAGATTAACACTAATAACTTGGCGGTATCTGCAAGTGTTCTCTAATTTTAATCAGAGTTCTATTTTAAATATCACATTTATGTTTTGTATAATGTGCTTCAGAACACAGTTAATTTATCAAATATCTTTAAAACTAGCATCCTACTCCTAACTTTTACTGTAACCCACAAATTGGGCTAAAGAGTGACCTCAACATTTAAAACAAAAATCAAATTTTCCACGGTTTGTAATTGATGCTGAAAAAAATAATCTAATAAAAAATGCAATTTTAGCCAATATTTGTGTGAATTCACATTTCATGCTTTAAAATAGCTCTTGCATCATTCAGAAGTAAAGCAAAAGTAATTGTACCAGTAAGTTGTGTGCTGTAGCAAAACTTGCTTTAAAATCTCCTCATAGTTCTGTGTTTTTCAGACAGTAGAACATTCACTTAAATAAAAGTGTCTGCCAAATGCATAAGTGCAAATGAAAATGCAGAGTGTTCCAAATCAATCACTTATGAGAATTCATTGCTTTTAAAAATAAATGTGCTTTGTTGGGATGGTTCCATGAAGAACCTTTTAAATCAAACTATTCAATTGCACAAAAGGTTTTTTATCATTAAAAAAAACTTCTTTAGCTCTTCAGAAAAAAATGGTTCTTTTAAGAACTGATCACGTCTGGATTCTTTGGGGTACCCAAAATAGTGGTTCAATTGGATTTGCTTAAAATCCTCCTATTAGAAATCTTTAATAGTGTGAGATGCTCCATTAGAAGATAGCTGCCTTTTTAGGCAATTAGCAGCAAAGCAGCACACTAGCTCTTGGAACAGAGCTTATGTTTTGGGATCTCAAGCAAACAGCTTTAGTCAGTCTGTAAACAGGCTGTGGATCAGTGCGTTGTGCGCCTACGAGCCCTGATAATGACAGCGCTCTCAAGACTAATGAACTCACAGCTCACTGAACACACATGGCCTGCTGGGTAGCAGTGAGGATATCAGAGCTAATATCACCCCCATGTGTGGCGTTACAGCACCCATGACGAGAGATCTCCTCTTGAGCCATGTGCATGATCGTAGTCATATCATGTATGTGTTGATACAGGCTTATATTGATTTGATCGCTTGCGCTGTGAAAGCATGTTGCACAGCTGTTAATCTTTTCAATGAAACAGATGATTTTCATACTGACATGGGGTTTGAATTTCAGCGACACCATGTCCAGCGTTGGATCCAGTGTGGGCACTGAAGACGTGGGTGAAGGGATCCGTCAGTGGGCAGGTGTACCGCGAGGACGAGGAGGCGGCAGAACTTCTCCTTACGCAGGAAGCAGCTCCGGCCGCCAGTCTGTTACTGACACTATGAGCACCTACAGTTTCAGGTAACACAGCAAGAGCACGAGTGTGCATCAATAAGCAAGGCAATACAACATTTTTACTACTGGCGGAACCATTGCAATGGGCTGAATCGGAAGCCCTTGATCACTTGGAATCCACAGTGGAGTTAATTTATTACAAATTAGTTTGATGCAGAATTGTATATGTATGCTTGGGCTCTTTTAAAGGTTTTAAAATATAATTTATATATCATAGTATTGTTTGGAGTGGGGATAAATTAAATGCTTTATCATGCCTAAATGCCACAGTATTCATAAACTTTATTTACTGGCAGATGATAAAAAACCTCAGAATCTCAAAAAGCCAGTAGACTCTGCTGATGAACAATAAAAACACAGCCAATCAGAATCAATCCTGCTATAAGGAGCTTGAGAATTTCAAGGGGCAAGAATGCATGCTTGGAATATCGTTTGCTGGTGTGGACACTTTATAGTTACCGTTCTTGATGTGACCAGGCCTCAAGAGTTGCAAAAAGGTGAAAAATATCCTGTAAATTTCTGAAACATTCAGATTTTTTTAAATCTTCCAGGTAGAAAGTTTCTGGAAATTTTCTACCCCTTTGCAACCTTAGTGAGGATTGACATTAATGATGATTAGTCAGATACTTAAAAATGTCTCCTTTTGTGCTCCATGGGAACAAGAATGCCATATGGTTTTATAATGACATAAGGGTGGGTAAATGATGATTAAATAACCATCCTTTCATTTATATTTACTGTTATTGTTTGTGATTTATTCCCTATGACAGATCGTGCACACAAGACCTTGAAGAAGACATCAAAGAAAATTCTGGTGGTCTTGGCAGAGCATCGTCATCCACGGCCCTATCTGAGCTTCTGGAGGGTCTGAGGAAGAAACGCTCTGGGTGGGAAAGAGGCTCGGAGGTTGGCGAGGGAAGCACAGTGTCTCTACCCATCTATCAGACGACGGGAGCCTCCACGCTGCGCCGCAGGTCCTCAGCGCTGTCTCTAGAAGCAGAGGAGGGTCTAGAAGACCTGCCTCGACCCGGCATACTGAAACCTCCCAGTCCGCACCTGCCTCGTGCCTCCAGCCTCCGCTCTCTATCTGAATCAGGCCCAACATCCTCCACCACCACAACCACCATGAACCGCTTCAGCTCCTGTGACTCCCTCGCATCCGTGAACTCAACCGCAAGTTCCCGTCGCCACTTGTCCAACCTGGCCATCCCTGAGGAAGGCGAGGAGGAGCCCAGCTCGAAAGCCATGCATCCTCTTGGCACCTATCAACCAATCCGACGCCGTCTACTCGGTGGCCTGGTAGCAGAAACGGGAGACTCGCAATTGGGATCAGAACCACTCGTATTTCAGAATCGCAGACTCCTTGGGAACCAAGACAAGGAGAGGACCGGAGTCGATGCAGGAGACACTAGCTCAGACATTCTCCCAGCCATCCGACGAGCGCAGTCCACCAGCAGTCTGGCATCTAGTGCTTCCCGAACGGGCCAGAGACGAGCCCTCAGTGTGCATTTTGGGGAGTTGCCACCATCCAGAGCATCCCGTAGGGAGTCCGACTCAGATTCTTCAAGTTCTGGCGGATCTCAGAAGCGCCGTGGGCCTCAAGGAGAGAGGCTGGAAGCCGAGGGGAGCGAGGACGTCAACTCGGTGATGAAAAAGTACCTGAAAAAAGCAGAAGTTGACTAGAAGACACAACAAGGTTAAGCTTAAAACTGCACTGGCCTGCTTTACATTTAACGGGGTCATATCACGAGGAACCTAATTTTCCTTGATCTTTTGATGCTGAAACATATTAGAACTTTGAGCACTCAAAACTTCTTCCCCGGTTAAAATCCAGGGATTTGTGTTGTCATAAACCTGGGATTTGAGATGTCAGAAGCATCACTTGAACATCCTTTGATGTTTAGAAGGAAGTTGAATTCTCTGTTGTTTACCTTTTTATATATATATATATATATATATATATAAAGAATAGTGTCTGGTTTTTTTTTCACTTTAAGTAGTACCTTTAAGGCATCATTATGCTCTCTTTAGGCATGACTTTTGAAATGGTACTCCCAGTGACATCTTTTGTCCTTTTTCTTCCCTGAGTGTATGCTTACATTTATGAAATACACAACTTCCAAAAAAAAAAAAAAAAAAAAACACTTTTGGCTTTTTAAAAAGTATGACCCCTTTAATTTACAAAAGAAAAAAAAAAAAAAATAATTGAATTGTGAAAGGATGCAAATCACTAAGTCACTCTCTTTTTTTTTCCCCCCTGACAGGATAGATGAAGACATGAAGAATCAACTCTGTCCAGAATGCATTGAGGCACATTTAACTGGAAGCACAAATACACGGAGGATTTATTTTGAGCACTGTTTGTACACAAAGATGTTAAAGTGAATGCATGAAATTCCTAAATTCTCACTGTAAACATGCCCTTTATTTGAGCTGTGCTGATACCCGCGGGTGCTTCAGGTCAAGAAAATGAATCTTGACCAGCGAGCACTCGCGTTCCCTCTCAGCAGTCAGTGCAAATTTGTTGAACTCCAACAGATGTAAATAAAAACGTCAAGCAGAATCATTGGTATTGTGTGTCGACCTTTCAAAGGAGAGAAGCAGCATTACATTCACAGAGAAAAACTGAAATAGAGTGGTTTTACAAAGCAGAGGCTCTCCACAATAATTAAGACTGACCTGGTTTCTGCAATCGAATCATTAACTAGACTTGTTTGCCTAGGAACAGTAAAGAAAAAAAAAAGTGTTTGTACTTAATTAGCAAAAGAAAGAAAACGAAGCTGCCAAGCACAGTGTCCAAATGCTTTGTATTGTGTTTGGTAAGCATAAACTGGCTAAAGGGATATTCCAGGTTTAGTTACACTAAATTGCAGCATGAATGTTGGCGTTGCAAAGAATAGTTTTTTTTAATTGGTTCTCCTTAATGTTACAATGAGGGACTGAAAATGAAAAGTTTTATTTTAAAGGTTTAAAAAGACCCCCCAAAAAAATTACTCAAAAGCTCTTCTGCTAAAAAACTACTTTTAACTGTAAAGTCATTCAGTGCAGTCATTACAATTCCACAAATGACATAAATTGAGTTTAACTTGTAGTTAAAATCCAATACAAGAAAGAGCTACTTACTGAAAGCGGCAGAGAGTTATTTTACCACAGTAAGACTTTTCTTAACCTTTACCTTGGGTTAATCACTATAATGCAGTCCCTCAGATTTTAAATAGGTGGTTGTCTTGCATTAAGAGGACAGCTGCAGACATGTGCCAACGCGGTCACTTTCTTCCACAGACTTGCAGTTCTTTTATACATTTAAAAAAAAAATAAATAAATAAAAAAAAAAAATTAAAAAGGACCAGTTTGCTTTCCCCTCCAACTTATTTATTGACAAAGCGTAACAACGAGACCATGGTGAGAAATTTGAACTCCCAACTCAAATGTCCAGCAGCAGCCTTCTGGGAATGTGCTACTTCCCATCCACATCTGCAATAAGAGAACATGATCAATGCTTGAGACGCTACATGATCAAAATTAGTATGTCATCTACAGGTCCTTGCCTGGTCACACCTTAGCCTTCCGTCCCCTTCCTTTACCCTGAAAGAAACATCGTTAATTTGTGCATCGCTTCTAAAAAAAAAAAAAAAAAACCTTTGAGGATGAAAAAGTACCTTTTTAGGTGGATTTTCACCATCTGAGGCTTCCCTGAAATTTACAAAACTCTTGATTAGTTTGCTTTGAAAAAACTAATGAAAGACAAATAGAAACGCAATTAAAATGTTAGATTTAACTTACTCATCCTCTCCCTTTTCTGGCTTCTTTCTCTTTGAAGATAAAAGGGAGCATAGAGAATTAGAACCGGTTTAAAATTTAAACAACATGTGACGTACAAAACGAGGCCTTACTTTGCCAGCACCATTTTTTGTGACTTTCTTAACAGGCGATTCTTCGATATCTTCCTCTTCTTCTACCTCCTCATCCATCTCTTCATCCAGCTCTTCGTCATCAGAGTACTCCTCCACTGGGAGAGATTTTGGCACAAAACCCATCGACTTAAACAGCACCCACAGGACAGCAGCTAAAAATAGAGCTGAAATGACCACTCACGGGCCACATGTTCCGCTCCGACATACACCGGCCCAGAACCGTGCTTCAGGCGAAAGGTCACGGGTGGATGAAGATCCAATCCAGACAGGTTAACCTAATGGAGAATGAGTTCTCTTGAAGAAGTAGAGACTTGTGGAGGTAAAATGTTACTAGCTCTATACGGAGTAAAGATTGCATAAAATAGTTTGACAAACACTTAACCCACTGGTGCTGCTTGCATGGTGGTTATTTTAGTTTTATTTTTTTCCCTAAAAATAATAAAATGCTATATTCTAGTTTAATAATGCTCAATATTTTTCCTTTTTTTAGGAGGATCTTATAGTAGTACTTATGGAATAGTTATTACCAGTTAACCCCTTGAGCATAGATTGGAGAAAAAAAAAAAATTAAATCCCAGTGTAAACATGTGGAGCACAGTTTGGCATCATTTTTCTTCTTTGGAGGTTGAGTTCACAAGAGTGAACTTTTAGTAAGCTTTTGGCCTCATTTTTCGAAGCACACATTCAATACAACTAAAACTTCCAAACTAATTTTCCCTAATGTCTTAAAATCGCAATGCACTAAACACCTCCCACTAAAAATGAGACCTGAAGACAGACATTTTAGTAAAATAGAAGTTTAGTGGGGCATTGTGGGTTTTTTTTTTTTAGCTAGCGATCGTATGCAAGCAAACGATCGAAGTAGCGATAGCACGGAGTCAAGGTTAGATAAAATACAGTGATGTTTATATACACATCAAGTTTTAATATTTACATGACAGATAAAAACTAAAGTTTCTTACCGTAGGCATAGATTTAGCGTGCAGTGTTGCTATGGGAACCGCCTTCGCGCTGCTGTTTCCTTCACCAGTCACCAACTCGACAATATTGAACTCGTCTTTGGCGGTGTGACCCAGACACATCTTAAAATCAAATATTAACGGGTTAAAAGTGATAAATACAGATTAAACGTCTCGTTTACCTCGACAATCACTGAACCAACCGTTCTCAGTGCTAGCTGGTGTTGATGGCTCGTGTCATCGGTCTTAAACGACTCTTCTTTATTAGAGTCATTGAGTTCACATCCTGAAACAACGAGCGATTAAATATTGAATAATAGTACGTTTTTGAATTATATTTCACTTAGAGACACGAAAGGGGTAACCTCTTACCCCAAAGAGTGGATAAAGGTTTCTCTGTTTTGCTCATTTTGAAACAAAAGCAGAAAACTGAAAGGCACATACAGTAAATGTTTACCAACCAATTTAATGCGCACGTAAAGTGAATTATTCAGAAATGAGTTGCATATTCTCACCAGAAATAAACCTGAGGGCTGATTCTAGGACAGCAAAGGAAAAGAAAGAGTGAGTTTGCGCCTTGTAAACGTTTAAAGAGGAAGTTAATTGCTCATCAGGTGACAGAAATTAAGTCAGGATCACCGCAGGTTAATTATGGATCCGAACCTGCTGAAAAATCACTTCTTTATGAGCATGTTTCATCGAATAGAGTTAAGCTGACTCATATGCATAGGAAATATGTTGTCTTTTTATGTTATATTAACCTCTCTCATAACCGGGGCTAGTTGTCACATGGGTTCGTTTTCACAAGGTCTTTGTCTGCAAGTGAGTGGTTTAACTTGCTTTATAAACCTAGTGTAAATAAAGAGTCAAATTATGATCATGTTTGTGAAGTAAAGTTAGAACACCATCAGGTTTTGTCGTAGTTGTTGGGTTAGGAAGTTAAAAAAAGCATGCTTTTTTTAGAAAGCATGACTATTTATAAGAAATAGTTGACTATAACAGATGTATATTATAAATAGTTATTTAGTCAAAAAGTGAAACTTGCATACAAAAAGGCAAGTTATATATATATATATATATAGCTGTGTTTGTGTGATTTTATTTATTTCTTTTTTGGTTTCAAGACTTGAATATTCACTGCAGTAAAAAAGTGTGACAACTAGCCCCAGTCTCCCAAAGAGATCTCTCAGATCAATTATTCTCATGAGATAAAGCTGTGCCTATGAACTCCTTTCATAATTAATGAATTTTACACTAAATAATTAATTAATGTCTTTTTTTATAGCTTCTAAACAGCTGAATTTCTCTCATATTTGAAGAAGCCTTCGGAATTTATTTATTATTTTCCCGTTTATTACTATGAAGCTGCATTTTAAATGATCTGTGTTATACAAAAGCACTCTATAATAAAAGTGACTTGACTCTTTTGTGCATGTGACTCAATTGGAAATGCAAGCCAGATAAGTATTTCAGTCATTTAACTTCTATTTGCCGTGGTTGTTTATCTCAGAACCCCCTCAGTTCCATATGTGCTGCACACTCCCATTCTGTCGTGTGATCTATTATTAACAGATCTCCATGCTCTGTATCGCTTAGCCTGTGGATTACGGAGAACATGGGCTGTGAGTTTGACCGCCACTCCCCTGGGTTCCCCCGCCAGCCCCTCGCCGCCATCAAAGACCACGAGCCACCAGATGAAAAGAAAGAAAAGGAGAAGGCCGAAGACACCATGAGGACAAAGAGACTGTGATATTACGAGGTGTGGGGGGTGATGGATAAAACAATATTATATCTACAAATATTATATATTGGTGTTAGGCAGCATTATGAGTTGTGTTTTTAATATAACTTCATCATTTTCTGTGTCTGCACACCTGTGCTTGCCAGAAGAGACCGGATGACATGCAAAAAATAGAGGCGAATGCCTTGTAAATGAAATGTGAAGCCACATGGGAGCTCCACTCACACAATCTTGGCTCCTGACGGCGTATAGGATGGTTTAGAGAGCGCGTGGGAGGGCTCAAGTGAATCCTCGCTGTGTGTGGGCCCCGTTCTCCTCCGTGAAACACTCACACACACTGTCTAAGTTAAAAAGGACAAATGAACCCAATGAGCATTTGTTAGCTATTATTAATGGTGACTAAGAGCATTTGTGGGCTGTCTAATGCAATGAATGACATGCACACATGTGGTGCACGGGTGCCAAACGCCTGTTTGTGTGCTTTGAAGTGAACATGACATCAAAATTTATGTCATGCTGGAAATTGGAATACAAGTAAGAGTAAATAATAATAGAGAAAATGTGACCATGGAGCACAAAACCAGTCATAAGTAGCACAGGTATAATTTTAGCAATAGCAAAAAAAATAAATAAATTGTATGGGCCGAAGATTTTAGATTTTTCTTTATATTTGGAGTATTTGGATTTTAATCATGTTTCAAGAAGATATTTTGTACATTTCTTGCTGTAAATATATCAAAACTGTGGATTAGTAATATGCATTACTGAGGAATTCTTTCAGACAACTCAATATATTGATATATATATCAATATATTGATAGATTTAATATTTTCAAAAAGTTGTATCTCAGCCAAATATTGTCATATCCTGACTTGATAGTGATCTTAAAATGTAAAAAATAATAATTAATAAATAAATTAACCTTATTACAGATTTTGTGGCCCAAGGTCACAAATAGAAATGTACTTCAATACACATCAATGTTCATAAGGAGGATTCATTAGCAAAACATATACTGAAAAAGGCATGCATATTAAATTTATAGCATATATATATATATATATATATATTTGTATTTATTTTATAGTCATTTAGCAGACGTTTTTATTCAAAGCGACTTACAAATGAGAACAATAGAAACAATCAAATCCAACAGAAAAAAAATATAAGGGCTGTAACAAGACTAATGCAGTACACTTTTGTATTTTATAATAAATAAAAAGAAAACTAGCCGACAGAATAGAAAAAGAATAGGTCAGGCTATGTGTTAGAGGGTCCATTTTTAATAAAAAATAAAACAAGTCAAAAGAAGAGAAAAATAAATAGAGAATGCTTGTGTTAGAGAGTCATTTTTTTTATATAAATAAAAAGAAAAGAAGACAGAATAAATAAAGAATGCTGGTGTTAAAGGCACTTTTTTAAATAAACCATAGTAAATAATTTCAACCTAGCCAAAAAGTTGTTGATATTGTCAGTGTTTTAGGCAATGATTGTAGGTAATGCAGCCTTTCTAAAATCTTGCCAGTGATTAAACAGTTGTTGCTCCAAAAATAGCAAACCACAATAGATTGAACTAAGCAGTGCTGGTACAGTATGTAACGCTTACCTTTTTATTATCAGTTCCCTTGTCCTAGTCTCATTATATATATCGTGTTTCTGTTGAAAATGCATCACCTTACTGCAGCAAAAATGGGTTGCAAATGCCATTTCATGTTGACTTTAATTGTTCCTGGGAAATGCTCCAAAGGTGCTGAAAACAAAAAAAAACGAGTTTCCCTTCCCCAAGGACCTTTCTACACCGCATTAGCTGCAGAGTACCTGTTTCAGCACTTCCTAAGTAAACTAAGCGTATTGTGGATTTGCTCGTTTGGTGGCATTTCAGTGTGGAATTACAGCAACCCGGCTGATGGCAGGGAAATGGAGACAGTGTGGAAAATCACAGATAATCCTTAGACCTCCTCGGATCTAATTAAGATTTTCTCAAGGAAAGGAAGGGATGGCACCCCTCTATAGAGTGTCAGTCAGTTAGCGACAGTCAGTCGATTGCAGATATAAAGGTTTAGACAACCAAAAAGCCCTTTTATTACTCCCAAACACTTTCATTGTACAAAAAAAAATATTATTATTATTATTATTGAAGATTATTTATTTGTTGCACAGAATAAATTATTTAAAAGTGACTAAATGATGACAGTTTTTTCTAAAGCAACTCATACACCTTCATCAGAACAGATTTAGCATTGCGTCACCAATGGATGCTCTGCAGTAAATGGGTGCCGTCAGAGTGAATCCAAACAACTGGATGGATTGATGGAATGTCACGTCACAAAACATTAACTGATGGACTGGTGTGGATTATTTGTGAAATATTAATGTTTTTATCAGCTATTTGGCACCCATTCACTCCAAAGGATCCATTGGTGAGCAAGTGATGTAATGCTCAATTCCTCCAAATCTGTTCAAAGGGAAAAAAAACAAACTCCTTTACATCCTGTACGGCCGGAGGGTGAATACATTGTCAGTAAATGTTCATTTTAGGGTGAACTATCCCTTTAATCGAATTGCTCCTGATGAATGTTTTCTCGTCCTCTTCTGGAACACTCACTCAGAAGTAATTAACAAAGATTATCGCAAAGCAGCTTGATCTAGCTAACAAGCATTTGAAAACGACGCTCACAGAGAAATGACTTTCTTTTCAGACCACTGGATTGACAAGAAATAGAAGAGCATCAAAGCCTCACGTATCTCAAAGCGGGCTAGAGGTCTTTATGCGGTTTCTGTCCAGCTCTTCTCAAATAGCCGGGCATATCTATTTGAAACAGAGTCTACTCTGATCACGGCACCTCAAACTCAGGGTCTATCTCGTTTCTTAGTGCAGGCCAGGAGCCTTTTAACCTGAGATGAGAGATGTGGGATAAACACTAATGCTGTTACTGGACTATGAATTCCCCAGACCGGTGAAGTCATGCATGATATCATATGGGCTTCACTATGAATTGATTTGGGGAAAAAACATTTGGTAATGTAAGTAGAGAGCCTTTTCACTGGGAGTTTTAAATTGCTTTTATGGTAAAAGGCAGACTGGGGTAAGTTGTCACACCATTCTCAGAAATCTGTTCTTTACAGTATCTATCTATCTATCTCTTGATCTATCTATCTGTAACAAATAAGCCTTCACTATTTCCCTGGATTCAGAGTTGCATATTCTCCCCACAGCATCAGCAACTTTTACACACACAAACCGGAGAGAGAGAGAGAGAGAGAGAGAGAGGAGGGGTGAGTGAAGAAGACACACTGCGGAGTTCAGCAGAGAAGAGATGAAGAGAGCTGGAGACAGAGACCAAACCGACATCACAGAGCTGTGAACACACAGGAGCTCATGCACAAACACCGTCTGTGAGTTCATCTCCACCTCTCTGACACTAAGCAGCTCTGCTGTGGACTTCAACGCCTCATCTGTGATTATTCTGGGCTGGACCCCCTTTGGACTGTGTCTTAACATGCTGGGAGTTCAAAGTGATGCTCTGCTGGTCGGCTTGATGCTTTGGATGGGAATCCTATGGGGAGAGATCACAACCCAAGGTAATGTTCATTACTGCACTGATTCATTCAGATGCCCTTGTGTCTTTGATGCACCGGCACTGCTGTTTAACAGAAAGAGCCCCGGAAACTTTAATAACACACACCTCACTTTTATGATGATTACGCACAGCCTATTAGATGAGTGCTTGAGTCTATAGTCGCTCTGATGCGACATGTGAGGTTTGCGGACAGGATCGTAGGAGACAAACATGCCTTTTTTGGTCAGTTTGGCTCGTGCGTGCGCTGCCAGAATTGTTTTCGAGACAAAAGTGGGACAGAAATAATAAAGAAGCATGCTTGCGTGTGGATCTGCTGCATAACAACGCGCGTGGACAAAGAGAAACGCTGCGGGATTCCAAGTGAATGCAATTTGTATAATGTATCGCATGCATAGACGTGATGCATAGCCATCGTGCTTAAATCACAGTCAGGAAGGACCCTTTGGACTTTAACTGTAATGAAAGTGCATGGAACGCCATGAAAATGCATTGGTTTGTCGTCAGCTAATGCGTGCGTATGTGTGTTTGTCCATTCATAAGCATGCTTCCGTTACGCTATTATGAGTTTCTATAAAAACAATTGCTTTCTTTTGTGAATCGTGCTCTCGCATCAGAAACAGGAGCACTTTGATTTCAGTAAGTGTCACCTCCCCAAAACAGGAGCACTCACCCTCCCTGACCTGGTGTAATAAATGCAATGCTGTTGCATTATTCATGCAGATGCGTGAACAAGAAGTCAAATGACTGTGTTGGTTCATCCACCCGTGTTTTTCTTCCCCCAGAAGCTCTTTAATCACTTGCTGTGTAAATTTAGCTCAGTTCCACGCGCGTGGGCAACTCATCTTTAATCGGGACATGCGCGAGTGCATATGGCTCCTTAACACGATTCTGTCCTCTAGTGAAAAAAAATGTTTATTTTCCGTCAGAGGTGTGCGCTGATCTTCTGGAATGAGAAGGAAAAGACACCTCTCTGCGTCTGTCCATTTGACGTTTCCAGGTTAAAGTAACAGCGTTAAGCAAGTATAAACAACAGCTGTTTTTGTTTCTGTAGGCTATATTAAAAACCCAAATATGCGAGTTAAACATTGTTTCAAAAACTTATCATACAGCTATACGATAACGGATAATTTATGATGTTGTTAATCGTACGAACTGCTCTTTGTATGGTTTATTAGGTTATATCAGTCGCAGTTATTATATCATCATCGACTACCCTTGACTAAATATGGTCGCTTGCTGCAGCTTAATTTTTATTTAGTCTATTAATTCGAGTGATTTTAATTCGTTTTCAATTCAGATTTAAGCGGAAGTTGTAATATCTGTGTGTTTTGTGATTATTCGTCTGTATTAATCGATTTGACGCATCGCCTGTTATTAACGTCGTAGGCGGGGTTTAGTCTGTTGACAGCGTGAGCAGCCAATCACAGCGTCTCGAGTTTAACTGCGCGATGAGGTCGTCGACGCGAATAAGCTCAAGAATTAAAACTAAAACTTCCTGGATAGTGTGAGAAACACGAGTGTCATATATTGTAATAATTATATGTTTTATTTAATTTTTAACTTGTAAAGGAAGGCATACTAGCAAGCGTAACTTCCTGTCCCCTTGAGCTCATCTTTGCCTACAATATGTTATTAGTTTACGTTCCTTCATGTGTATCATGCTAAAATTGCTCGGCTGCCCAGTTTTTACATGACCGTTAAGAGAATTGGATGTTGGATAACTGAGCGATTAGGCTCATGTTAATTCATGTGATATTAAAGTTTAAGTCTTGTATATTTAATGCTTTTCCTTGCTCCATAGAGTTCCATTTTAATGTTGTGGTCCAATCAGTCTGGATTGGCATTTTTAACCCTGCGTGCATTATTCTGTACTGAATATGATGTGTAAAGAAACAAAATGGCAGTTTAATGGCAAAAAGCATTTGCTTTGCAACTACAGTTATTTAAATTCTAGATTTGCACATTAGCTTCTGAGTTGGCTTTTGTTTAATTGACATAATGGAAAATATGAATTGATTTAAACAGCATGATAAGAGCATTACTTTAAACACAATTACAGTGTTTACAGATGAGTTTAAACAGTGTGTAAATCGATTACTTAATATAGAACTGAATTCATACTGAACCCAGCATCTTTCCATAACTAGAAGTGTTAGATTCCAAAATGTATCACGTCCCTCGCGTTCACTTTGGATCACATCCCATAATAATTGAGTTCTCTTTGTTTTGGCACACTCTGCTCTACTAGCCGTCTTATTTACTGCCGGTGATATAATAGAGCTCTTTCCATGCTACCAAACACACAAGAGTGTTTTTTTTTTTTTATTGGTGACTCAAATGAATCGAAATTGTTCTGTTTTAAAGAAATAATTCTCTCATGTCACTATTTGCTCTCACTCATTGTGTTTGGTGTTCCTTGAATTGTGCTGGTCGCTCTCTTTCATGCAATTACAGTGAATAGGAACTAGTGCTTTCATGCTTCAAAAGCACCTGTAAAAGTAGTCATAGGACTCATGTTCCGCCTCCAGAGAGGAAAGAAAGTCCGACGGATTGGAAATGAATGCGATTTCTAATTTTGGACTGAATTATCCCTAACTGAACAACTGCAGAACTATTGCCTGCAAGTTTTAAGCAAATTCACAGCAGCTCTCCCTAAAATCAGATGGACTGTTCTTGCGGTGCTGTCAGTGTTATTTTCACAGGGCCAGAGCTCTCTAGGTGACAGACTGTCTGTTCTGCACCTTCTGAAACTCACTCATCTGGAATTTGTCCTTCTCTTCCCATCACATCTCTTCCGTCTTTCTCCGGGGCTCTCACTAGTTTCTGATACACAAAGCCAAATCAGAATAGAAAGGGCAAGAATGTCCTGCAGGAAATGTCTGATAGGAACTAAAACAAGTGCGAGAGATGTGCTCTCAAAGGACTACAGGATTTATGGAGACCTGAACATTGCATTATTTAGCAAAATTTTGACTGATGTAAATGATAACTCTTATTACACTCTATAAAATAAAGGTTCCAAAAGTGTATTTCACAGTGATGTCATAAGAATCTTTTTAAGCTCCCTAAGAATCTTTCAGTGAAAGTTCTTAAAAGAACCATTTAAAAAAAATAATCTAAAGAACCCTTTTCCACTAGATGGAACCAACTAAATATAGCAAATGCCAATCAAGAATCTTTATTTTTATTAGTGTATGGATAATTATAGGCATTTTCTGTTATTGCTTCTTGTTTCGTTTTTTTGTTTAGCAGGCCTCATTAGCTTGATGTTTTATATAGTGCACAAGTAATTAAAGAAAAGTGAATATTTGTTTAACTATCAGCCAGTGGCATAACTACCAGCAGTGCAGATGGGAATAATTATTTTAAATTACTATTTTAATGTGACTCAAGTTGGCATTTATTAAAATATTAAAAATGTTACCTACAAATTATTTAATATTATAAAATAATTTAATTTAACTGATGTGTAAAATAAATATACTAAATAAAAAAAAAAAAACTACTTGATTCATTTCTAAAATTATCCATCCATCCATCTTCTTCCACTTATCCGGGGCTGGGCCAGGTGGGTTTCTAAAGATTATATTAGATTTCTAAAATTATATTTATATAAATTCAATGATTATTATTTTTTTTATAATTTTAAGAAATGTTTTTACTCACTTTTTCTAAAGTATCTATTGGTTAAAAAAAAAAAGTCTACAAACAAACTACAATTCATATTTCATGTGTAGCCAGACCGAAATCTTAGCTCTTACCTTCCCTAGTAAAAAAAAAAAAAAAAAAATTGTGTGTGTGTGTGTGTATATATATATATTTAAATACTTCATAAAATACCCTGAAATTGTAATTTTAGTATACTAAACTGGTATACTTAAAATATGCTAAACTGGAACAACAAAGTTTGCACTTAAATTGTGGGAAAATAGTGTTAAAGTCCAATTAAAGGGATACTTAGTATATTTGATAGTGCTAAAGTGGAACTATTGCAAGTATACTTCAGGTACACTTTAAATATTTGCATTTTAAAAAAACAATATTATTCAAAGATCATAAAATCCTCATCAAAAGTGACTTTAAAATACGTTTTAGACTTGATATTAAGAAATGTGCGTGGTGCACAAGCAGTATGCCAAATAAAGTTTAATTGTAATGTTATATTAGTAAGTCTCAACAGGTTATCTGTAAATATGCTAATAGATTTGAACCATACTTAGTATGACATAGATGTATTTTAAAACATAT
Source organism: Enteromius unitaeniatus (assembly GCA_032359435.1). Lineage (NCBI taxonomy): Eukaryota > Metazoa > Chordata > Actinopteri > Cypriniformes > Cyprinidae > Enteromius > Enteromius unitaeniatus. The sequence goes on from JAUMHI010000051.1 coordinate 14,433,212, forward strand.
TACTTTTTAGTTGGGTTTGTCATTTATTATAAAGTAATTTTAATGAATTGAACCAATATTTAATATTACTGCGACAATTTACAATAAAGTAATGAATTGCATTGCATATTTATAAAATTATACTTTAATTACAATTATTTTTAATTAAATCTTTGTGCAATTTTAACAAACTATTTCAAAATAAATAGGTTTTGATTTAAAAATAAAATAAATAAAAATAAAAATCCATTCATAGAATGACTCATTTGATTGTACCTATGTGGGTTTGTTGATTCAGGCTACGATAGGCTTCTGTCTGGTTCTGAATCCATCACCAGGTGTTTGTTTTGCTAATATCACATTTCCCTAATCGGATATGAAAACAAACGCTGATGTAGATCCATTGAATGCTGGCATGTTCTGTAAATATAAGTGTTAGGTAATATCTTTAGCGTAATTTGTTGGCTGGCATTATGGGATTATTTCAATTAAGCATGTGGTCTGTTTAAAAATAGCAATACAATTTCTGTGTACATCAGAATGCGGCGTTGTATGCAAGATCACTGCCGTCTTATAAGCTCTGACAGTAGGGCAGCTTGCATAAAATCTGCTATCCTGTAGCTCTATACCCTGGGCTGGCGGCCTGTGCATGTACAGTGGATCTTGGAAAGTGCTTTTGGTTGTAGTTTCCTCTGAGCAAGAGGTTTGCATCTGATACCCTGGAGGTTTGCTGATGGGAGGGCGACTGACAGCTTCTCTTCAGCGCCTGGAGCCCGACTCAGCAGCTTAGCACCTCCTCATCGTTCACACAAAGGATTCTCTAGTCGCCGGGAATTGGTGAGACATTCTTGGGTTACCTTTGAACACTTGTGTCCTACAGCACTTAAAAAAAGTCAAGATTTGTAGCTGTGAGGGAAGGGTGGAGCGGAAAGAGCAAAGGTAGATAAGATATGGAGAACGTAAAGATTGTAAGCAGTGGTTTTAAGAGACAATTTATGCATTAACTGCTAATTAAATTGATCGAAAGCAACAGTGAAGATTCTTTTGAACTTTCTATTTCAAATAATAGAAAGAGAAATAAATAAATAATCCTGAAAAAAAATGCCGTACCACTGTTTTGAGCATTGATATTTGATAATAATAAAAAATGTTTGTAAATGTTTATAAATTATATTTTTCATACATATATACTTTATATGCATGCAGCCTGGTGAGCATCATTTTGAAAATTTTACATGTTTTTACATGTATATACTTATATAATTTATATTATATATAAATAAATGCAATATGTAAACGCAACACATTTTTCTTATATAAATATATATATATATATATATATATATATACACACAAAAACAGTTATTTTGGATGTGATATCCCCAAGCATATATATATATATATATATATATATATATATATATATACAGTAGTCAACATCTGAAGTGGATCGAAACCTGTCATCAATGTTGTACTAAAACCTAAAACCAAAATGCGTTCTTGTCTTAGGATAACTTCGATCAACTGTTTTTGACCCATATTATCCATGAGCAATATATAGCTGTCTTGAAATATTTCTTTTTATTATATTTCATTTAATAAACTAGAACTGTAAATTTAAAACATACATATTTTTAAACGTCTGATAATTAAGTAGTTTTTCTTTATTCAGTTATACAACTCATAATTCATAACTAGTTACAATTCCTCCCTTAACCACAGCTGAGATATTTTGTGCAAACATTTGTCATTTATGTTAGTGTTTAACCAACAACCTACAGATGAAACCCTTTAGCAATCTGTGTTTTGCTAAAGGGCAAAATATGGATGATTTTTTTCTTCCTGGGATCAACCCATCAACCTATTGGTTACCAGCTCTGATCTTTTGCCCACTCGCTTATCAGGTAGGCAGCAAGAGGCTGTCTAAAGCAAAGATGAAATAAGTCCCTCTTTAATGTTTCCCGATGAAAATGTGAGGAAACAGTTTAGCGTAAACATCCTGACACAAGAGTTTCACAGCCGAGCATCTGTTGCCTCGGAGTGTTAATGAAATTATCAGGCAGTGTTAATCAGCCCTGACTGATCGCATTGGTCGAGTGAATCCGACAAAACTAATGAACAGTCCAAAGGATTGGCTCATCTTTACCAGTGCCCTGGAAAGAGAATATATCAGTGTGCGTTTTGTGTTTAGTTGCACGGACTGGATTCATTTCAGGGGTCATTAAATGCTCTAAAATGTTTCCTCCCACATGCAGAAGACTAAGAAGACTAAGAAGAAAAGATTAAGTTCATCATTTGCTCACCAACAAATCCTCTACAGTGAATGGGTGCCATCAAAATGAGAGTACAAACGGCTGATAAAAACATCTCGATAATTCACATGTAATCCACATCATTCCAGTCCATCAGTTAATGTTTTATGAAGCAAAAAGCTTATAAGAAACAAATTCACCAAAATGGCAAAATCCATTATAATGCTTCTTCTGATTATAAAGTTCATCCGCTGTTGTCCTCTCCACTGTTCACAATCTAAAGTTAAAAACTTTTTAATTATGGATTTATTTTTTAAAACATGCAGACATCAGCTGATGGGCTGGAGTGCTGTGGATTATTGTGTTGTTTTATCAGCTGTTTGGACACTCATTCTGACGGCACCCATTCACTTCATTGCCGAGTAAGTGATGCACGGATTCCTTCACATCTCCATAAACAAAGTACTTTACATCTTGTATGGCCTGAGGGCAAGTACATTCTCAACACATTTTGAATGAACTGTTCCTTGAAGACATTTGCCTCCTCACATTGAGCCATTGTGCTCAAATGGGAAATGTGAGTTTGATTTTTTTGCTGCGTCTTAATTACTTTACTTTATTTGTTTATTTGAAAAGGGACCATACGCAATTTTAACATAAATGTTTCCATTTCATGCATTGTATCAGATATAGCCAATGGCTCATTTTCATCTCCAGTGCCTTAGCAGATAATCATAGTCACAATTTAAAAAATAACCAAAAAAAAGAAAATATACAAACACCTATACACATCATATCAGAACCACACCATAACCACATCAATGTTCACAGAGTTGAGTTGACTTTAAATATGATTTTAGTTTCAGTTTAAAAATATCAATAGATGTACACATCCTTATTTATTCTGGTAAAATGTTCCAACGAGTGATAGCTTTCACTGAGAAAGACGATAATCCAAAAGCAGAGAAACGAAATGGAATAACACAATCACTAGTGGATGATGATCTAGTAAATCTTACAGAGGCTGTGGAACGAAAGTACACAAAGTCACGAAGTATGGAAGGGGCTATGCCATTTAAGATTTTGTAAACCATACATAAATTCGAGAAAAGCCTAAAATTGTCAAAGTTAAGAAAATTATATTTCTCCAAAACCCTACAATGGTGATATTGGTTGGGCGTTTTATCTAAAATTTCTGTTTGTAGAGAGATTTTAAAGGTTTGATTACAGTTTCACCTGCTTGAACCCAACATGTCAAACAATATGACAAATGAGAAAAAATTGTAGTATGCATAAAAGTCTCAGCAACATCATTAGGTAGACTTTGTCTGAAATTTATCAAATTATATTTTATAGTCCTCACCTATTTCTTTACATGTTTTTTAAAACTAAGGTTTGAATCCAGCATTAAACCTCAATAATTAAACTCTGTGACAATATCTTCTACAATATCATCTTCTCGTCATTTATAAAAATATCTGTATTGGGAGAACACACATCCCTTTTGTTTTATCAGTATTTAAAGTAAGACATGATTGCTCTAACCACAGTGTAATCCTTCCCATAGCAACGTTGAGCTTTTCAACAACTAACTCTTTTGTTATTGCATGTGTAAAAATAACAGTATCATCAGCATACATTTGGACTTGTACGCCTGTGCACTGCTGTGGAAGATCTCTCCTTTTATTGTTCCCTCCTTTTATGCGCTCTGCTGTTAAAAGAAAAGCAATTTCATTATTTAAGACAGGAGAATAAGGCTCAAGAATCTAAATGTTTACTGTTGCCAGCAGACGCCTTTTAAAGAGATTAAAATGTAGGATATTGAGGCTACAGCTCTAATGATGCATGTGAATGAGCGATTCAGAACGTCAGCGCTGAACTTTGAAGACGCTCCATGATGAATCTGAGCCTCTGAATATGACTATGTCACTTCAGCCAGATGGAACGGTTGGTGCAAAGCATGCACCATCTGTCAGGCACATGACACCTCAATTTCCGCCGAGCATTTTACATGCTTAATATTTCAGCTTCCCTTTGCTTCAAAGCGGTGGCTGACAGGTCGCATGTTTTGAAACGTCCCAACCTGTTTCTCTGATTTGAGAGCTGCACGCAAGAGACTGCCTTCACCTGAGCCCGGTCGTGTTTAGCGCGTCGAGACGAGGTGAGAAATGCAGTCAAAGCATTGCCGTCAGCTCCCCCGTCTCCACCGTGACATTTGAGAGCGAGTGTTTGCCTTAACGTTTTAGCTCGATGTTTTACACACCTTTAGCTGTCAGGTTTGTTCATCCTGTGCTTGCGAGCGCTGTCAGCCGCTAATGCAGATGGACAGGTGGAGCAGGTGGAGAGAGTCGATTCAGTGCTGAAACTTCATTTTACAGCTATTATGGAAATGACTTTTTTGGGGCATGAAGACAGCTTTAGAAAGAGCCTCAGAATTAATGTAATTTCAGACGTTTAGATTCGAATAATTTCTGAATGTGATAAGGTCTCGCGCCTGCTGCTTTTGTAGATGGGAGTTAATGTCTTGAAATGTGGCTGAAGAGCTTTAATGCCCTTAAAATGTACTGTGCAGGTACCATGGTACTTCTGATATATACCAGGGAACTTACTACTTATTAATATGCTGTAGTATTTTAGACATGTAACATGGTATTACCAGGGTATTATTGTTAGTACCATGTACATTTGTACCAAAAGTACCAAAATACTACCATCTCATACGATTACTGTTATGCCATAGTAGTACATAACCATAAAAAATGTTCTACCATTTCACCCAATATTTGTAAAACCATGATATTGGTACCATGGTATAGTAATGGTATCAGGTGAAACACTATATTTGCATTGTACTGCAAACAATTTCATTGTACTATCTTCTACTAAACTTGCAAAACTGTATTTTTGAAAAGTACCATATTTCAGAGTACCATAGTATTATCAGATGTGCCATATTACCGCCACAGTACTTTTTATAAGTTATAACCGGAATAATCATGGAATTACCATGTTACCAAATTAAAAACGTTGTATCTCCTAAATCAATGGTATTAGCCATGTACCCATATCAAATTGGTATCTCCATTAAACCATGCTGGAGTATGTGCCTTGTTGCTAGGGGACATATGACAAATGAAAACAAATTGGTTCTGAAATCTGCTGGGAATATCAAACATGTTTGATTTTCTCAGACTGGATGGAATCAATGTCTGAAGCTAAAAAATCGGAGTCTATGACCATAATACACTACCCGATTTTCATACAGGAGTCTGTCAGCTTCAATCTGGAGAAACCTGAGTACGGCGTGTCCCCTTTGTTGACCCTGGAACAACATTGTGATTAGCCAATCAGATTTGAAGAACGTTTGAAGAATTAAAGTTTAGGCTTACAATCAGTGTTTGGTGCTTGTACATCAGTGTCAGTCATCATCATCATTTCCTCTGATTTTAGGCATTACTCATGTGTAGGGTGTAGAGATATGGTCAAAACTGAAATTTTGAAATAAAATGTGGTCCAAAATATGTTAACCAAGGGACTCGCCTAACTCAGCAAAATCAGGACGTGTCTGGCGTCAACTGGGGTCAAAAATCGCGTAGTGTATTACAGGCTTAAGATGTTATTGCAATGGTATTTTGGAAGTGTAATGGTTCAGTCTTAGAAGTTATGGTAAATGTTTTACCATAGTATTAACATCTGATACAGTCACTGTACAGGTGCCACCCCTGTACTTTTTCTAAGGCCATAACAAGTGGTGGTAATACCATGGTGCGTATAAAAATCATGGTGTTACAGTGGTACCATGCTATCAAAAACATGATACTTTTCCTAACAGAAGTGGTAAAGTGATGGTTTAAGATGGAAATGTCATGAATTTACCACAAATACCGCAATAAGGATATTTACTGGCTCAGTATTTAAGGTACTGGTTTTATCAATAAAACAGAAGTACCTTGGAGTACTATGTAAATACTGTGGTTTGCATTAAAGTACCATGGCTTTACTATCTTTACTATCATTGTATTGCCAAGGTACTTTGTTCAAAAAAAAAATTTCATATTGCAGTAGGCTTGTACTTTTTCAGTTATTGTTGCTTTTATGTACCATGGAATGCATAATATTCCAAAGTACTTAAAAGAATACCATGGTATTACCTTGATAAAAAAGCATGGCTGTACCATGGTGCTTTATTGTTAGTGTGTGATGTGAGGCGTCCCGAGAGCTGTGTTAAAATGTGTGGCCGGGTGTTTTTTGCCTGTGCAGTCTCGGCTGCAGTCGGATCCAGGCCTTTTGAGCGTGTGAATGAGCGATCGGTTGGAGGGTTCTTGGCAGGGCTGCACACTTTAGTGCCTCTCTGTGGGCAACAGTCATTGAAACACCACTCACACTCCAGACTGCCTCCCGTTCATGCATGGAGCACACGATGGAGGAGTCAAGGCATGGAGAAGAGGGGGGATAAAAGAGAAAAAACACTCATTTTCATAGCCCTTTTTTTCCCATCTTGCATCCATCAATTTTGTCGTATGAAACCTCCTCACTGTCACAGGATCTGTGTTTAGATGACAAGCACTTTGATTTTTAGACGTACGGCTGGTTTCCTCTGGGTAGCATGAAGTATAAATAAATCAACAAATAAATGTTTTAAAGGACAACCGCATTAATTGTAAATGGAGAGGGCTTTTAAGATAGGTTGTCATGGTAATAGGAATATCAACACAGGAAGCAAGAGTGGAATTCAGTTCAATTCAATTCTGTTTTATTAGTAGAGCACTTTTTCTATTGAATTTGGTCCAAAGTAGCTTTAAGTAAAAAAAAAAGGAGGCAGTGAATAAGCCAAATGTGACATTGCCATGGAATATTCTGGTTAGATGGAGAGAAATCTCCAAGGCCATTATCTGTGGGTTGGTTTTGAAGTTGCATACTAATAAATACATTAATGAAATTAAGTAGTATGCATGCAAATATACTGTATGTTATGTGAATTTCTGTATGCATGGAACATCTGGATGATATACCAGAGACACAACATGAAATACTTAATTTACTTACTTATTTTACAATTTATATTATGTTAATATAATATAAAACTCTTTAAACTTAATTGAAGAGAAAAATATTTTCAAAATGATTGAAAATATTCTATCATATTAGATTACATAATGGTATTAGATTAGATTATAAATGGATGTCATGCTGAGTAATATATATATATAGTGAAATATTTTTTTATAATTTCAAATATCTTTTGTCTAATTGAATATATTTTAAAATGTTCAGTCTTCAGAAAACTTTCTAATATGCTGATTTGAGCTCAAGAAACATTTACTTTTTACTATGATCAGTGTTGAAAATCCTAGTGCCGCTTTATATTTTTGTGGAAACTGTGATATATTTTTAATGAATTTAATGACTTGATGGATAGAGTAGCATTAATTCAACATAGATATATTTGTAACATTCAAAATGTCTTACTGTCAATTTTGTTCAACTTGAGTTCTTGCTAAATTACACGTATTCTAAAGAATCGTACTGACCTCAAATGTCTGAATGCATAGTTTACTGTAAAAAAAGAGAAAAAACAGAAGTTGTGAGGAATCTGTGTGTTTTTGTGGGCTGATGCCCAGGGAGAGATTGTTCTATCGTTCTTCTTGATCCCTGTGTACACTTTGTAAGTTAAATGAAGGCAGAAAGGGGGGAATGGGAGGATACGAACCTTTGATGTATTGTCACTCTTTGTTCTCCAGAGAAGTGGTTAATCACACTCTTGTTGTATCATAGAAACTCTTTTCGTTTCACCTCAGCTTTGAGGAACACAGCATCCCAAAATAACAAATAAAACCAAAGCAAAGGTCAGAATGTTGAGGGAGGAGAGCTGAGATTAAAGGCAGAGGACAGAGTGTGAGAGGAGAGCGAGGAGCAGGACAGCTGCCTGTGCAGACGACACACACCTGTGCAGCTGCTTGAAAGACACTCCAGTGATGAGCGGCCAGAAGATGCCATCTGCCTCACCATCCTGGAGGGAATGAAAGAAACCATGGAGACGATGATTTAAAAAAAAAAAAAAAAGAACTGAATTGTATTCAACCTTTAAAAACTTTCGCCTGTCCTAAATTAACAATAACTATACTGTAAGATATAGAACCATAAATGTAATGGCAGAAAAGTCTTTTCTGTTACGTATGTTTAATTCAAATCAAAATATGGGTAAACACTAGCCTGGGCCCGCCCATACTTCCTGTGACGCTACATTCAGTTTCTTTGTCTGGAAAAGCTGCCGTTTTAGAGCATTTCTGTTCCCAAAAAAGTGGGAACCAATGATAAGCGAGCTGAAACCAGGTTGTGTGTCATTTAGCATTGAATTGAATTCCAATTTAATACCTGAAATCTATTTGAATTGAGGTAGCGAACAGGTAGCAGAATTGCTATTATAAAAGTAACTGAGGCATGTTTATTCTAAATTCACAGTAAAACCTTTTATTTTTACTAGCAAATATCCACAAATATCATCGAATGTCATGTTGAAATGTTTAAAAGTAAAAAGAAAACAAACCAAATCTTCATACAAAGCCAATTTTCCACTAGTTTATATGATTCTTTAGGGTCTTAATGAAAACTTTTTGTTTGTTTTAAAATTTAAAAGATAATGTAAAAAATGCTAATTTTCCCCTGTCAAAAACAGCTCTTTAGAAATCACTCTGTTCTGTGTACTTCCTCTGTAAATCTTCATGAGCTCTGCTGACTCCGCCCCTCTTTTCCGAAGCTCTCTCAGAGAATCTTTTTTTAGCTATATTCATTGTGAAACTTGCTAATTAGCACATTATTAGGAATGGCGATTAGCAAAGATTCATTAAAAGACATTATACTCACTGCTTCTGCAGGTGAGGCTTGAATGAATGAATCATGAATGATTCGCTCAAACATAACGCATTTCGGTTGATCAAAGGGTGCATTTCCTTCAGAACCAAACGTAACGTTAATCCTCTGCGTCTTCAGTCTCTCAGATGTCGGGAGTAAATCACTACTGCTCTGTTCATTAATACATTCAACAACAAAACACCTCAATCTCTCAGGAGTCTTGCTTGTCTCTGCGTCTCGGTCTGATGACGGCTCACTCAGGTCCAGTTCAGTCTGTGTGACACGCTGCTGTCAATCAACTATTGTGGGAGTGGCCTCTGTCTGTGTGACGCCACACCGACATGCATTTGAGAAAAATGCTTGCCTTTTGAAGTGCACCATTTTAAATAATCTTATTTAATGACAAAATTTGAGCACTTTGATGCCAAGTCTTTCACCCATCTTATTACAGACGCAAGTTGATTTGTGCTGAAAAGCTTTACATGCTGGGTGAACGTGCCATCTGTACTGGATCAGAATTGACAGCTCTTATTTTCCACATCGACGGACGACTGAGTCAATCTAGAGCTGTGCAGTCACCAGCAATTTGATCGTACAGTCACCAGGCGTTTGTCCAAGACTCTTGATGTAATTTGTACATGTTTACAGACTCTCAACAGATGATAAGGATGTTTGCGTGGTAGCTCCTTGGTTTAATATTGTATCTGCGGTGCATTGGGCAGCACTTTAGACATAGATGATGTGTCATGTGGCTCATCCCAACACAATCAATGGCTGCTCTAGTTTAGCGTTGGATCTAGAGGGCTCAACTGACCCGATGGGGGCATGTAGGAACTGTCCCGAGACATCGACCCAGCATCTGTGCTGCTCTCATTAGCTTCCACTGAAAAAAAAAAAATCATTATTTCTGGTTCCTGCTCTTCTTTGTCTCTACCCCTGCGATGTGAGCTTCCAGTAATAGTCGCTGTAACCGGCATTGAGCACAGGGCCGAGTGCCACCACTAATGAGGCAGGTGTTCAAATTAGTGAGCCGGGCCAGCCATCCCTTGGGAAAATGGCTGCCGTCATGTAGATGTGGAGAATGAGAATTTAGATTAATTAATGCTGGAATGTGAGCTTGAGTCAATAGTTCAGATATAATTAATATGCGGCCCTTCTGAGGGATTGTTTAGAAAAATGTTGTGTTGAAGTGGTTGCCAAGACACGGTTATAAGGTGTGCTGATTGGTTTTAGCAAGATACTGTGGCTGTTCTGGTGTCTGAAATTAAATACTTCCTGACTGTGTAGTATATGGAAAACAGTACGCCAAAAGTACATCCAAATTTCATGTGTTACTTTTATTCATAGAACACTATAGCGTTTTTAACAGTCACCGAGTACATTCAAATTCTAATGTAGTACCTATTCAGACAGTTGGACATTTGGGACACACTGTCTGTGATATTCCTGTCTCTAGATTTGACTTGTGTCTCTTTTGTTCACACTTGACCTCACTTCACTGTGTTCACTGTGATGGTTAACTTCAGGTGCGGGGTTAGGTGTG
>JAUMHI010000051.1:14446161-14463872 GCA_032359435.1 Enteromius unitaeniatus
ATATATTTTTTTTTTTTTTTTTAAATATATTAATACATCATCAAAGTGAGTGTTGTTAATTAGTGTATAAATAAATAAATTAGATATTGTTTTTATTAATATTTTGTATATTTCAAATTTAATTTCTGTTTTCGATTTAATTTTAGAAATGTTTTTTTGTGTTTTTGTAGTTTTATATATTTTTTTGTTTTTGTTTATTTTATTTATGTCTATATAGTTTATAGTTTTTTTTTTTTAATTTTTTATTCTTTTGTTAAGTTTTAGCTATTTTATTAAAATCCTTTACATTAAAAGTGCATCATTGTTTCCACATGTTTTTTGCGTTTACCATAATAATTTCTATTTTTTTTAATTAAAAAAATGTTTATTTGTGTTGTATAATATGAATATTTATAATTAAATATGGTATTAAGTAAAGTATTAAACGCTGTTCTTTTGGACTTCAAATTCATAAAATAATAATAAAAAAGTAATGCTGTTTTCCAATATAACTTGGCATCTATATTTAGTGTGAACTGCTTTAAAAGCTAAAGTAAGAGGTTATGCACTCAATGCATGCTTCTGAACAACTATTTTTTGCAATTCAGGAATTTGTCTTATAATATGACAAAGTCGTTTGACTCTTAAATCTTTCATTTGAGGCTCCCTAGTCGTATTTTGTGTCTGGGGTGCTGTTATAATTTGAAAAATCAATATATTGTGCAACCTTAGTAAGCTTTCTTTAGCACAGTCTGACAGTCTTTAAAATAGGCCCGCAGCATCAGATATTAATGGCGAGTGGTGATAGTGGCTCTCCTGTGGGAGGACCGGGATCTTTACTGTACTGCAGACCTCCCACAATGCTCAGCGTGGCTCCTAGAGCAACCGTTTGAGCTGTAGGGTCAACGATTGTCATCGCCGTCTGCTTCTGTTTACGTTAAATACTTGAGTGTCTTTGCCCTGAGGTTGATCATTCTCACAGACAGCTACTGAGCTAATTTCCCCGCAATATGTGTGATGTTTTGCAGTCACTATAAGCACTGTAGCCTTCGCATTCGGTGCTTTTTCCACAGCTTCTGGATATGATGGGATGGGAATGCGCTTCAAATTCCATCAGGTTTTTACCCTTACAATAATTGTGTTTGTCAGCTGTAAAGCGTGTCGGGAATGTCAGCGGCAGTGGAAAGAGAAAGGGCATAAAAGCAGACAAATGTGGAGATTGAAAAGTCAAGGTTAGTTATATGTTTCTCTATTCAGCCATGCGTTCAATCCTTTACAAGCAAGCAATTCTTCCCCGCGTTCATACAGCCAATGGCGGTGGCCTCTATCTGCTCTGCCCAGAAACACACAGTCTCTCTCTCTCTCGCCCATCCTCACCCACCGTCCTCTTTATCTCACGCAATGCCTCCTTTCACAAGCACTCTGTTACTCTTTTTCTCTATGGTGGGATCATTGACACCTTTAATGAGTCAGCACGCAGTCGCAGCACTAAACGGTGATAATGGGATGCTGTGTAGACGGGGGAGATGTGGAAGTGTGTGGGAAGCTCTGCAAGAGCGTGTTTATCGGTTCGGTCAAACCAAGTCTTATTTTAATGCCTTTTCTTGTACTATGACCGCCCACTTTCTTGGGCTCCGGAAGTTTTTTTTTTTTTCATGTGCATGTCCTCCAGGGATGAAGACTTGACAAACTTTGATTTGATACATCAACAATGTTAGTTGTGGCAGGCAATATATTCCATCATTTATATTCTGTAATTGACTATAACATATACTGTATGCATTGCTTTTAAAAGAAAGGTTTAATACGATTTAATAATAATATTAAATACATTTAAATTGAACTTTTGGTTTACTATAAATTACGATACAAAAAAAGTGTACATTTATTTTTATATATTATATTATATGTACCATAATTAACAGTAAATGCTTCATGGGATATATATATATATATATATATATATAAGTCTCTAATGCTCGCTCATTTTAAAATGCTGATTTGCTGTTCAATAAATATTATTATTATTATTATTATTATTATTATTATTATTATGCTTAATATTTTTGTGAAAACCATGAAATGTTTTGGTTGTTAATTAATAGAAAGTTCAAAAGAACAGCATTTAGTTGTCACAGAAATATTGTGTAACACTGAAAATGTCACATTTTATCATTTAAATGCTATTTTTGCTAAATAAAAAATATTAACTTTTTTTTTTTTAAATGGTCCTAAACCTTTGAACTTGAGCCAATAGTTTAGCAAATAGTGCTTATATACTCTAAACATATATAAACAAAAATGTACAATATTTTTGTTTCCATGGTAACAGCGACATTTATTGTACATTCTGCAAAAAAACACGAGTTTAAAAAGTCGAATTGAAAGTTGAATTCTTTTGAGTTTAACCTCACGGTAGGCCATTTTTCTGTAAAGAAAATGAATAGGATTTTTACTTCTGCAGCTCTGCTGTTGCTCTTTATCGCTGCTGGCTTTTAGCAGCATCCTGATAAAGACGTAACTGTCTGGCGGAGGTAAATAAACTCTGCTTTATCAACAGTAGAGAACGCTTGGTAAATCTCTCCAGGTTGTTGAGGCAACAGCGTCTAACTGAAAATCCTCCAACTGCTCTCTAGGCTGCAATTATGACAACTGAATGCATCTATTTTGATTTTGGCATATTCGCTCCGAACAGCTTTTGGATTTGATCCAGACACACAAAAGGAGGCGGGATAGGAACCATCAAGCATTTGTACACAGTTGACAGGATCTCGGGGTTCTTGCTGCTCCAGATTGGTTGGGATCTTCCTCTTGTCAAGCACTGCTGGTGAATGGACCATTGTGCCGCGTGATTGGCCCCCTTTCACCTCTGTTTGAATGTCAAAGGACGCTGCTGAGAGGAATTATATTCCTGGATTTCAAGTCCTGGAATAGAGTTTGTTACAGAGATGGGAAGCTTCAACTGGAGGAACACTGCATGTTTTTAACCACGCTGTCATATTCCACAAAACCCTTTTAGATTATTTATATCAATGCACATGTGTTGCACAAGTTGCCGTGCGTTTGCTTTCTAATAATAGGAAGCCTTTAATAAGTTCAGTGGATGTACCATGTTTTTTATATATAAGAATATGTATCACACTGTTATTTTAGTTTTGTTTATATACTATATGTGACCCTGGACCACAAAAGCTTTCCATTGATGTCTGGTTTGTTAGGATAGGACAATATTTGGCTGATATACAACTATTTGAAAATCTGGAATCTAAAGGATGCAAAAAAAAATTAAGAAATACAGAAAATTGTCCAAATGAAAACCTTAGCATTGCATATTACTAAACAAAAATTAAGTTTTAATATATTTACTGTATGAAATGTACTAAATATCTTCATGTAACTTTACTTAATATCTGTCACGCGTTGCAGTTGTGGAAATGATGGACTTGACCAAGGCGTAAACAAACAGCTTCTCTTTAATCAGGAACACACGAGAGACAGAAATAGAACACCAACGTAACCTTAAAGACCGACAATACAAGACAAAACAGAACGAGCTTTTAAAGACTGAGGAACACTCAGGGAGAACTGAAAACAGGCGAGGAGCACAGGTGGAGACTAATAAACGAATAAACTAAATCAGAACCGGAACATGACCAAATAAGGCAAATGAGGAACACACAACAAAACCAAAACTAAACAGACGGACAGAATATGTGACAATATCCTAAAGATTTTTGGCAAAAATTAAAAATGCATCTTTTTGACCCATACGGTATATTTTTGCCTATTGCTGCAAATACAGTGTACCTGTGCTACTTATGACTGGTTTTGTGGTCCAGGGTCACATATATAGTATGCATAAATTTTTCCCAAATGATTATTATTTTTATTTTAGCTTTATTTAGTTTTTTTATCAAGCTTAAAAAAATTTTTCTTAAATAAGTTTTCAAATTAAAATGATTTATTTCAGTTAGTTGCTATGGAATAATTGTCAATGTTTAAGGTTTCTAGGCTAGAGTATAATATAACCATCTAAGTTAAACTAAAGTATTACCATGACTGTATGATATTATGGTATTTTTTGTAAGAGATATAGCAATAGCAAAAGGGTTATGAAGGATCCTTGGATCCTTACATGCAATTTTTTTAGTTATTCATATGATTTATTATTTGATAATTATTTATTATTTGATCGTTTTTGTCATTTGATTATTTTTATATTTATCATTTATCATTATATTTTATAAAGTATTTTTATTGATTTCTTCATTCGTTTATTATGCTTCTATATTCCATATACATTTTTCCCTGCTTATGTATTTTCATTATTGTTCAGTGTCATGCTTGTGGGGTTTCATGAGCTGTTTAGTCTGTAAGAACACATAGACTCTTTTACCTGTGTTGCCTTTTACTATGTTTCTGGATCTGGGATCATTTCAGGCTGTCTAATATCATCAAAAATATCTTAATTTGTGTTCTGAAGATGAACGAAGGTCTTATGGGTTTGGAACGCCATGGAATGAGAGAATTTTCATTTTTGGGTGAACTAACCCTTTAAAAACAACATTTAAACATCCAGGATAGTTTTAATTGAACAAAATTTTTACATGTTTATGTATATACTGTTTGAATACAGGATTCACGTTTCTATTAAATCGAATGCCACAAACCCGAAAAAACAGCAGCTAAAAATGCCCCCTTAGAAGTTCAGAATGGTTTCAGACATTAATATTTCTCGCATGGATGAGCTGCCACCGGTTTTCCGCCCCTCCTGCGTTTTTCTCAGCGTTGGCCATTTATTGAATTGCATTTCTTCTGTTTCCGCCGTCACTGTCAGGAAAGCTGTCTGAGTCATAATCCGACAGAATAAGCAGAGTGCGGAGGGACGGAAAGAAGCCGCGTCGAGGAAACAAGATAAAGAAAAGAGCGAGGCAGCGGGAGAGAGACAGGGAGGCAGGGAGGAGAGGGAGACAGTGAGGTTTAAGTTGATGACAGCTAGAGGAGGATTAATTTCTCAATCAGCAGCAGTGTTGGACTCTGTGCTCTTAGTAATTGCTGTGCTGTTGGGGCCCCTGTGTTTGGGGCTCATTATCTCATGCGAATGAATAGGGTTTACAGGACCAGCTCAACCGCACTGACACTGCTGCAGAACGTTCTGTTTGGACGGCCATTAATGTGTCTGCTTGATGTGAGCAATTTCTAACCGGTGGAAAAGTTCATTTGTCATTCAGACTAGCAGGGAAAATAACACCCTAGTCATTTCTGGTCATTAAACTTGGTGCACCTCTCCTACCTTTTACTACATTTCTGGATCTGAGCATTACACACGTATATTATGTAAACAAAAACATTTTGAATGCGATTAATCACGATTAATGGTTTGACAGAACTAATTGTAATTTATTATAAAATATATATAATTTAAAGAACTTATATACACATCTACTGTCAGTAATATCATCACATTAATCGTAAATGACTTCTATTACTAAATCATATAAAAATAATCATTTTGTATGTGTGTTTGTTTTTTGTATAGAATAATATTCATGTATGCACATCAAGTACTGAATTGAATACTTCCTCCATGTATTTTATTCAGTTTGTGTGTGTATATTACGGTGGCCGAGAGAGCTCAACGCGCTGCAAACTTTAGAAAACACATGCAAACAGAAAAAAACACATGCAAATAGAAAAAAACGACAACACATTAAGAAAACATCTTCATCAGTTTGACAACACAGGTGCTGCAAACACAGAAAGGCGCTGCAAATAGCACGGACCACAAAGGAAATGTTTTAGGGGGACCTCAAAAAGTGACAAACCCATCTGAGAGTAACTCTAGCTAACATAGCATTAAAATAATGTTTCACAGTTAAGTGTGTAGTTTGTCAGATTAATCTAATAATATCCAAAAGGATATTATCAGGTTGTTAAAATAAACACAAAAAACCTCAGCGAAAACATCTCTGCTCTGACCAAAAGCCACGGAACAAATAATCAGGTCCCAGATGGGTTCCTCACTTTTTGAGGTCCCCCTTCTGTGTTTGCAGTGCCTCTCTGTGTTTGGTTGCGTTGTGAGAATTTGCAGTTTGCATGTGGGGTTTTTTTTCTGTTTCCGTGTGTTTTCTTAAGTTTGCAGCGCGTTGAGCTCTCTCGGCCACCGTAGTATATGATTAATTAAACTTTTCATTTCAGTTAAAATGTAGGATCTGTCCATATATACAAAATCGTGTAAAAAAAAAATAAAATAATACATTATAATTTCATCATAAAGTCTACATTATTAGTTGCAAAATTGAATATAATTTTAATTGGTTAGCTGATTAAGTTTTCATCATTAAATTGCAGATTTATAATGAATCACTTAATTTATTTATTTTTTATTATTGATACAGCAGTGAGTTATTACGTTGTGTACAGCTGTGTCATATCCAGAGGTTGCATACAGCAGAAAGCCAATTTAATTGTTAAAAGCTCTTATTGTGTCCGCTTGCAATTACTGACCGGTGAAATAGTTCATTTGACATTCAAAATAGCAGGCTTAAAAAATAGTATGATTAAAATTCCCTCTCTCTCTTTCTGTGGCCCTGTAGTGTTTAGTGGTGTTGGAGTTTCAGAGTCAGATCTGTTGGCTTTGTCTGACCCACTTGCTATAAATAAAAGTCTAACAGCAATTCAACACGGCAAAAAAGATCCAGTGAACAGTGGCGCGAAATTGCTACTCTTTGTCCCTATAGATTAAATGAGTGACAGAGATAACACAGCACTCGCAAACAGTGATTATGGAAAACTCTAGCCTCAGAGCGAACTGTTAGTGGATGAAGTGTTGTTGTTTTGAGGCAGAATCGCAATGGATGATTCCAATTTTGCGTAGGTCAGATGTTTTAGTCATCGTATATGAATACAAATCTTTTTGATGCTTCAATTGTTTCTTCTAGACGGTGATTAGATTTAAATGGAGGCTTCGCTGAACTTGAGATTGTTCTTCTAAGAGACAGATCCTGGTAATCTCACATTAGTCTCCTCTAGAGTTTTAGAAGAGACCTCAGAAACCTGCCATCAAGGTAAAATCCAAGGGTTAAATGTCTTGTTTCTTAAACACCTATAGGTTGTTCATGCATTTTCTGTTGAAGCTATGTTTTAAATCTAATCCAGTCTCATTTGAATCTCTAACGGTGCCTAATAAATTCAGGATGGCTTATATTGAGCAGAAGTGCATGTATACCGTACAATTAACTTTCACTAGAGGACGAAGTGGCCCTGTGCACTTCACGTCAGGTGCTTTCCTCTTGTACTCACTTTCATTACATGTTTTATTGCTCAGACAATGTCCCCCGAACAACACTCTATCACTCGCTGAGGGTAATAGCTTTTTTTCGCTGGTGTAATTTAATTGATCAGCCACTTCCGCTTTTTTTCACCTTGAAGAATGGCCACTGTGGTGAAGAAGCCAACAGAGAAAAGAAGACGCATGCATCTAAATTAGTTCACTGCTCTGTTGTTGGTTTTGATTGTCCTCATTTGTAAGTCACTTTGGATAAAAGCATTTGCTAAATTTGTAAATAGATTATAGTCAATTTACCAAGAGTGTAGAATCGTAAATATTTCTTAATGTTTTCATTTTAAGTGTTAAAAAACTAGAATTTTCGTTCATTTAGTCATTCTGTTCAGTTTCGGTTCATTGACGGCGTTTTGGCAGAGAATGAGAGGTTGTGGAGTTTCGGTGGGCTTCAGAATGAGCTCAGATTTGGGTCGGTGAGCAGGGGGTGTATAGCTCCACATATTAGCACACGTAGGAGACGGCGTGTCGGTGCATTTCTTACCCAGTCGTTGCTCTGACACGCTTCATTTGCGTTCCAGTCCATCCTCCCTGTGAAGGACTGTCTGCAAACCTGAATGAGCGGCACAGAGAGAGAGAGAGTTATAATAACCGGCAGTTCTGGCAGTGGTCCACTCACCTGCACAGACCCATAATACTGCTGTGAAAACTAGATTCCCCCTGAGCTCCCAGCTCTTTTACATCGACCCCTCATCAGTGATACAGCTGACATCTGCCCTAAATGAATGCAGCACTGCCAGCCTGTTTAACTGCGCTTTACCACAACCACCTTATCACACATCATGCATACTGTGTTATCACTTATGTGTTTGGCAACATGCCTTTCCACATGGAAATTTAGAGCAGAGAGGTTGGTTTTCACAGCTTATGAGAATTAAACTCGTATTTCACTCAACTTTTTTTTTTTTTTACTAAAAGTCTTAAGGGTTATCTATGTAATTACAAAATGACTTTGTAGTTTTCTCATGTTCATGAGCAAATTAATTGTAGAAGAATAAAAAAAAAAGAAAAAATATTACATGATCATATAGTAAATTAAATTAATTGAAAACATGTTTTTCTAAAAAGAAAAAATGCACACAAAATATTTTTTCAAATGATGCAGTGAAAATGAAACTATGAATAAGTGTTATTTAAGTATTTTTATATACTATAATTGTTTTATTCATGTTTTAAATTAATTTGTGTTTTTATATATTCAGTGTTTTTATACTTTTATAATATAAACAAATTATATATGTATTTAATTAATTAACTTCATTTGAAGTATCATTTGTTGTTAGCAATGAATTATTGAGCCAGTACATCAGAAATTGGCATTCAAAACCATGTTTTTTCCACCGAGCAGACAATATCGATTTTAATTCAGAGCTGTCAAGTTGGATTTGGCTAGAAATTTCATCATTCAACAACAGATGGAGATAGAGATGTCAATATTATGTAGTGTACCTTTAAGAGATATACATGTAAGAAAGCTATTAAACATCTGTTTGCAGATGTTAAGTTCAAATCGAGTCAGTGTTCAAACCTCTGGCCTGTTACTGGGGTCTTTTTCCCAGATTTTGCTCTATATTGCTGTTCACAGCAAATCGGGTAACTTTGCAGGACGGAACTTTAAATGATCTGCAACTTCTTTCCTCCAGATGAGTCCGGGGTGACCCCTCTTCCACCCAGCCTCGCTCCAGTGATGCAGGTCCCAGCCCCTAAAGAAAGCCCCAGAGGAGTCGCATCGGTGGGGCAGGGCTTCATAGAGTCGGTCCTGTCTGGTAAGGATCATCTTCTCGCCCAGAAGGGTGTGACTCTTCCCAGCGGTTTACCTCCTGATCTGGTGCCCATGTTGGGGAAGGGGCTGGGGGTCGGAGCGGAGGCCCTGTCCCCCGACCAGCCCCTGCTGAGGAAGATGCTCCCTGCACACAGCGCCACGAGCCGTCCCTCTTTACCTCCAGCCTACGAGCTCCCCACCGAACCCCCAGAGGCAGTCGCAACGCCGAGCTGGGATAGTGATGCTCCGAGCCCACATCCCAAACCTTCGGGCTCTACCGCTAACACCACTGTGAGCTCTGAAACAGCATCCGGGGCTTTCACCTCAGGTAAGACCAAGAGTTTAATGAAACCTAGTAGAAAACTAATAGATGTTAGTTGACCTCACTAGCTCTCATTGCTTTGTTACTTTTTATTGCAAATATTCTGATATTGTGTAAAAATAAACAAATAAATAAAGTGGAAACCTAATGATGTGAATACAACAATGGAATAATTGTATTATTAAATAAAATGGGCATAAAAAACGTATACGGATCAGTTTTAGTCAAAGGACTTGCACATATAAAAAAAGTAATGCTTTGTGCTTAAAGTCATGTGACTAAATAACTGGCACAGTTATTGGTATTGTTAATTAAAGCTATTAACATTGTTTTTGTTCACTGAAATAATGCTGAAAACAATGTTTTATTGGCGACAAGCAGAAATAAAATAAGTTGAAGTACTAAAATTATTACAACGAAAACTGAAATAAAAACAAACACAAATAGGAATATTCAAAATAACAAAATGAATAAGCTTTTAAATGAATACAATTTGAAATGAAAACTGAAAATATTAAAAATATTTATACATAAAATATTGAAAAGTTATGAAGTTCTTTTGAAAAGCTAATTGGAGATATAAATAATAGTGTATATAGTGTATGTAATAGTTCTTTATTTTTGCATTAATTAAATTTGCAGCTTGCAATATACACAGTGTGTACACCTGTACAGAAGTTGAAGTTAAGTTCATTTGCTAACTGCTATCCATGCTGCAAAGTCACCACTTTATGCTGCTGCTGTTGTTTTTTAAGGCTGATGTCCTCAACTAGCCTCACTGGGAAACCATGCTTGTTGAGGAGTTCACACAAGTTTCGCTTGCTTATGCAAGATTCATGCCAAACCAGAACTAGTCAGTATAAACTGTCCTGAACCAGCATGGAAATTAGAGCTGGGCCATTCCCAGAGGTTCCCAGCTCACATTGTTGATTTTGTTAATATATTTTTCTGACGAAATATAAACATATATAGTGATGGAAGCCAAAATATTAAATGTTATCAGTGTATATTGTATTGTATAGTGAGTAGTCCACTAGTTGTAGAGGGGGTCCAAATGGCAATATTCACCAGACAAGATTCAGAGGGGGGTAAAAGATGACCGCTTCATGATGCTTTTCTTACACAGATATTGCTAGCTCTATTAGTAAAGTCAGTTGACCTTAGTAGTCTTATTATGTTTTATTATGTACCAATAGTGACAGTTAAAAAATAGTAAAAAGCACCTGTGCTTTTAGCCTCAGGTTTCCATGCTGTAACTTTTATCCTTTTATCCTTTTTTCAGAAGTCTAAAACCAAATGTGGGTCATTTGGCATAAAGCTGACACTTATATTTCTTTTAAAGAGGAATGTCTGAAGAATAAATAATGTAAATATTAGAAATCAATCAATTTTTTTTGTGTCAGCTCAATTGCATAAACACACCTGAGTGTGTTTAAATATAAATATGTATTTTTTTTTAATTGTTTAAAAAATATTTTGGCTTGCATCACTATCTTTCTACAGAAAAATATTAAAGTGCACCTATTATGGATTTTTGAAAATGAGCTTTCATGCAGTGTGTAACACAGTCCATGAAAACATCTGTCAAAGTTTTAAATCTGAAAGTGCACCGTGTATGAAGTTATTGTCTCTCAAAAGAAAGATTTGACTCTGAATCACTGAAAGGATGTTGACATCAAAATGAAACAATACCTTGTTGGTTGGTGCTGCACGATTTGGGAAAAACATCACATTGCGATTATTAAGGTCAAAATTGCGATTTGTGATTGCGATACGAAATATAAGTGAGAGCATACAGGAGCAGCGCAGAATCGTGTAGCAGGTGCAGAGAAATGACATAAATCTAAGCACATGGCACACAGTGTTCAGAGAACACTGGAAAATACATTTAACATGTAAATCACTTGCACTTAACGCTTCATTCACGTCTGGTGTGAACGCAGGAATGAATGTCTTGTAACGTCCACGAATGCATTTGTTTATTTAATATAATCACAACATTTGCTGTAATGTAATCGCATAGGCTGATATCGCGATTGCGATATGATTAATCGTGCAGCGCTACTTGTTAGTCTTTTCAGGTTGGTCTGAATAAAAATGCAAGTTAAATCTTTGCCACTAGTTGCCGCTTTGGAGCGTTAAAAGCACACAAACACTGCTTTAAATGAAATTGACCAAGTTGTTTCGAAAAAAAAACAAATCGTTGAATGAATCGGTTGGGAGTCATTCAATAATTAAATTAATATTATCAGAAAATTAAAGTGTTTTTTGACCTTGCAGGCATGTTTTTGGGACTCCCGAAATCAAAATATGAACTTTTCATAATCTATAATAGCACTTAAGAAAGGGAAGATTCCAACATTTGGTTTGACACAGAATGAGCCAGCGACCAACTTAGCATTTCCAGCAGGGAAACATCCAGCTACAGCTACATGATGTAGATGTTTTTCCTCACTGTAGTTTTCCATCTCAAATCCCCTCTGTAGACATTCTTAGACGAACGCTTGGGTTTTTAATGTCGTCTGTCTGGCATTTTCCTCCAGCTGTAACAAACTGCAGGGTCAATTTCAGCGACCCAGAGGGCTACATCGATTCTTCAGACGATCCGCCCCTCCCTGAAGGAGCGTTCCTGCAGTGCACTTACACTGTGACCGTCTACACAGGCTACGGTGTGGAGCTACAGGTACCTTTTAATACTGCTTCCGTTATTCGTGTTTCCCTCCACCCCCAAATGATACGACAAACTGACTGAACGAGCACCTGTTAATGCATGGATCTCTTTAAATGACATGCTAATAGACTGTGTAATCCAACAAATAAGCAGCTGCAGAACACCGACCACAGCATGTGGCCCCGAGGGAGTTATCTGGAAATGCAATCTGCTGTCTAACAAGCTTTTTTCCCCCCTCTGCAATGCAATCCTATTTCTCCTGTGCCTAGCACATTTTGTGGACGTGCACCCTCGGATACAGGTGACTGCTCTTAACAGCCCTGCGTCCGGTCGAACGTGCCCTCTAGTGGCACGAGCTGTAATTGCATGGATCTAATTACTTGGGGCCGACAGAAGTGGGTTCCCAAGCAGATGTTAATGAGAGAAGTGGGGGTCCGTCGGAGCTGTATTGCCGCATGAAGCCGGCTGTAATCCCGTGTCCACGTCCACTGTCCCTCTGCGGATGATTCACGCCTGTGACATAATCTCTAATTACCGCTTTAATCCACAGCCAAAGGCCTGCTGAGTTTCTCTGTGTGTGTGTGTGTGTGTGTGTTGAATATTCTGTCTCAAGGGATTAAAACTCTTCCAATTAATTTGGTATGTATACACACACACACTGTCCTCATGGGATTGGATGAGATACGGATAATCCATGCTGGCTGTGATATGCTTTAAAGTCAACATGAAATCAAAATGCATGCTTTTTACTTTCTTAATGTATTTTACAGCTGTTCACAATTCATTGCCGCATGTTATTTCAAGAGGAAAAAAATCATCACAATGTATTAAATCTCTCTGAAATTGTTTGAGCAAATATTATTTTTCTGTGAAAATGTAACCTCAAAGACACATTTAAATAAACCATAAATAGATATGTAAATTAGTTACTTTTTTAACATGATGTGAAAGAACAAATATTTAAAACCTTGGGCTTTTGAAACCTTTTATATTTCCAGAATATAATGTATGTAAATGTTTTTATATTTTTATTCAAATATTTTAAATGTACCGTATTTTATTTGTATTATTATTATGTATTCAAAATAATTGATATATGATTGAATTTATAATAGTTATGTGAAATATTTAAAGAAATCAGTTTTTATTTAAAATAATCATTATGATGTATCCAATTTTTTTTATTAATATCAGTATATAATTCAGTATTATATGAAATATTGGGTATATAATTACAATAAATGTAATAAGTTCATTTATAGCAATTAATAAAATAGTGTACTCATCAGATGAAGGGGACAATAATCCAGTTGTTATCTTATATTGTTATACATATTGTTTTAATGAGTGAGCTCTCTGTATTTTGAGACTTCCTCAACCATGAAGGAGCCATGTTAAAATTCTCAGATGCCACCATGTATGTTTTGTGTTGTGTTTGCTGCTAACATGATAGTCATTTCTTTATCGTAGGTCAAAAGTGTCAACCTGTCAGAAGGCGAGCAGCTGTCAATCAGAGGGGTGGATGAAGGCGGAGCCCTGCTTGTGCTGGCCAATCAGACACTTCTCGTGGAAGGTCAGGTGATCCGGAGTCCAACCAATACGCTGTCTGTGTTCTACCGCTCATCTCCAGAGGGAGGAGTCGGCATGTTTCAGCTGCATTATCAAAGTGAGTCTTTTTCAAAACAAGCCACTTATGCATTAAACACAGCATCTTTGGGACTTGCCTCTTGCTGTGGCTGTTTTACAGAGATAATTACTCTTTTACATAAAACTCTGATGTTTATGTAATATTATAGTAATGAGTCCCGCAAGTGCTTGTGCAAATGTTAAAAACGCTCCTCATGCAGAAGTCTCAGCACTTGTGGGGCTCTTGTTGAACTTGTTAGACACCGGCCAGACTTTCCCTCCAAACTTTTAATTGAAAAATTCTCCATTTGTTTAATTTGCTCGCTTATCTAACTTGATAGCTTCTGCCGTGTCCATTAACCGGCTAATGTACTTGTAGTTTCACTCCAGGGCTCATTTCACAAGGCTTTCTTGTGCCGTCTTGTGTGCAATTTGTTTCAATCAGCATCCTCGAGTGGCATTAGCATTCATTTTATTCATAAATGATTAAAGGAGTAGTTCACCCCAAAATATCTGTCATTATTTGCCATAAAAGGATAGTTTTTGAAGGATGATCGTGCACCCTTTCTCGTCCAGTTTTTCGCCTGAGTTGTGCCCTACCTCGACGGCCTCATTTTGGGGAGGTGTCAGTGAAAGATTTGCATCCCGGAGGCACGGCCCATTTCCAGTGTCACATGGGATACCACCTGCAGGGAGATGCCATGCTCACGTGTCTCAATGCCTCGCTGCCGGTGTGGAGCCAACATGAGCCAAGCTGCAGAGGTAAGACACTGAGATTGGTAAAGCAACACATGCTATATATATATATATATATATATACACACACACACGTACAGGAGATTTTTATTCAATTCAACAAAGAATCCCGAAAAATCTAATTTATCTTGGTTTTCACAATAATATTAAGCATAATATTATAATGATAATAATTCGAAATGTTTCTTGTGCAGCAAATCAACAAACCAGAATACTTTCTGAAGGATCATGTGACACTGAAGACTGGAGTAATGATGTTGAATATTCAGCTTTGCATCACAGAAATAAATGACATTTTACAATAAGTTGACATGGCAAAGCCTTGGTTAGCTGAATGGGCGTTCAAAAATATAAAAGAAAAATCTGACCAATCCCAACTTTTGATTGGAAGTGTATATACAATTCATTATAGTAAATTATTTATTGATCTTTTTATAAATACAAATATAAAAAATAAATAAAGACAAAAACACACACACACATATATATATATATATATATATTAGTGGTGGGCCATTATCGTGAATAATAAACCTTACTGTTAGTGACACATTTTCCATGATGTTCTCTTCAAGCTTTGTGTGGAGGGGTTGTAAAAAATGCCACGGTGGGCCGGGTGCTGTCCCCCTCTCCCCATTCGGGCCCTAACAGCACCCTGGACCGCAGCTGCTCTTGGTCGCTGGAGGCTCCAAACGGCCAAAGGCTACACCTGCATTTGGAGAGAATGGTGTTGGGGCCGACAGACAGGTAAATACACGTGTCTTCTAAATCAATGCTTGCTTTTTATATGTATATAAGAGACTCAGGCCTTCTCCCGTGATACAGGCTGGTTTTGTGGAGTGGCCTTGATGCAGGTTCTGTGGTCCTGTTCGATTCCGGCCGTGGCGGTCCCATCCCGTTTGAGGGAGTGATCAGCGAAGGTCCAGCTGTCCGGGTCCAGTTTATAACAGACCAACCTAACGGTCACAACACTGGATTCAATATACGTTATGAAGGTAGGCTCTTTTCATCTCTGTAACACCAAACATCAAACCACAGTGTGTTTGGACATAAAAACCCCAGTGCCCGGTTGCATGAAGCACCTTAAGTCTAATTTTCCCTTAAGATCGCTCTTAAGTTTTTCTTACAGTTAAGGGGCGTTGCAAAAAATATCACTTAAATAACACTTAAGGGTTTCTCTTAAGTATCCCTTAAAGCCCCTTAACTGACTTTTTCCTAAGTATAACCTAAGGTATGTAAAATGTCACTTTAACACAGCGAGCAGATTTAATCCTAAAGTTTTCTATAAGAGACATTCGTACACTATATAAGAGATTTTAATTTATTCACATTGATCAAATTACATACACTTAGCTTAAAAGTAAGTGTGTCATGCGATAAGTTATATTCTATAATACGGGTGGGGGATATGGCAAAAATATCATATATTATGATTTTTTTCCAAAAATATCAAGATTTTATGCCAATACTTTGTTGAACATTGCATTAAATTAAATGGGGACAAGCTACTGTTTGCTTACTCAAAATATCTTATTTTGTGTTTAGCACAAGAAAGAATTGGGACAACATGTGACTGAATAATGACACAATTATTTGACACAAAAATAAAAAATAAAATAAATGAGACTAAATATTTGAGTGAACAATCCCTTTAATGACAAGCAGCAGCATTATTAAACAACGAAGGTAAAGGAAAGAAAAACTGTATTTAAATTTTTTAAACATGTGTAATTTTACTTTAAAAATTAAGAAATGTGTCTCCTAAGTAGTAAATATTTCAGTACTTTATGCATCACCACATTCATCAGCTATTTAGATTTTTCGTCATAAATAAATAAATACAATTAAGATTGTATTTTTTAAAAAAGCTGGAGAAAGACCAGCTAGCTGTAGTAGACATACATCAGCGTTAAATAACACTTCAAAATGTGTCATTTCAGTGCATTAGATAAAATATAAACTTTAATATATAAAATATATTTTTCCAATTACTATGAACCAACAGCTCTCAGGAACAAGTTTGACCTGGAAATCATATAAAACCTAAAATAAATACGTTTTATTTGTTATGCTTTGATTTAAAGGTGTACTATCTTTCTTTTTAAATTTTGTTTGCTATTGTATCTTATTTATTAATATATTTTATATATCTCATGCAATAAGGCGTTCCAAAAAACCAGACTCTCTTTATCCTTTAATCCCTTCCTGTCCTAGCTTACTATTTTGAATGAACGCTGAAAACTTGTATAACTGGCAGTTCTCATGTTTATTGCCATCTTACGATGAATCACTTTTATCCTCAACTGTAAGTAGTTTTGGATAGAAGCGTCTGCCAATCAAATAAGTGCATGTTTATCAGAGATTGTTCTACTTGTTCTCATGTAGCGTTTGAGAAGGGCCACTGCTACGAGCCGTATATCCAAAATGGAAACTTCAGCTCGACCGACCCGACTTACGGCGTGGGGACGGTGGTGCAGTTCACCTGTGACCCTGGGCACTCACTGGAGCAGGGGCCGCCCGTCATCGAGTGCATCAACACACGGGACCCCTACTGGAACGATACGGAGCCCCTCTGCAAAGGTAGAGGATTACATTACGGTACATGCTAAACAACATACATCACTGCCAGACAACATTTATCCTTCCCTAAATGTCATGGGATGGAAGATTTGAAGCTAACTAAAATGTTTTCTCTAATTATGCTATGGTAATTGCATTGAATCTTAACGTTATGTTAATATTAAAAAGCAGCCTTTGATCTAAGAAGTGCTTTTTAAAATTCCATGTTTTTTGCTGTTAAGTTGATGAAAAATCTCACATGGCAGCTTGATCATCAATAGTCAATGACTTTTAGGTGTTGGCCTGTATTTAACCTCATTGTTATGGCTCTTTAACAGGGATAAATGAGGTTTTCTGTGACTGGCGTTAGGTCGTAACAGATAATAGCTGTACGTAACGCTGGTGAACCCCAACATGGCATGTTACACATTCTTATTAACACTTGGGTGTCACATGCAATTAATATCATAATTAATGCAGCATGCTGGAGTCTGGAGTCTCACAACCAAATGCACAGGCCACAAATCAGAGATTTTTAGAGGAAATATCTCACTGTGAATCAAATGTGAAATATTAAGAATTAAATTATACAATTTTTTATAACAAATTTTAAAAAGTGTTCAGGGAAGCTGCATCCAACGGCGACAACATCAACTTGGAGGAGTACACGTCATCAGTGACCGGCTTCATCAGC
>JAUMHI010000051.1:14468275-14484781 GCA_032359435.1 Enteromius unitaeniatus
GCTGGCAAGCAGCTGGAAGATGGACGCACCCTCTCTGACTACAACATCCAGAAAGAGTCCACCCTCCACCTGGTGCTCCGCCTCAGGGGAGGCATGCAGATCTTCGTCAAGACGCTGACTGGCAAGACCATCACCCTCGAGGTGGAGCCCAGCGACACCATTGAGAACGTCAAGGCCAAGATCCAGGACAAGGAAGGCATTCCTCCTGATCAGCAGCGTCTGATCTTCGCTGGCAAGCAGCTGGAGGATGGGCGCACCCTCTCAGACTACAACATCCAGAAAGAGTCCACCCTCCACCTCGTCCTGCGTCTCCGTGGGGGCAATTAATCTGCTTATAATGTTTAATATATAAGTCTTGAAAGTTATCAGACCAATTTCCTTTTGTTCCTCTTAATCACTGAATAAAGTTCTGGCATTCCTGATTCCTCGTTTCCTGCCTCATCACTGAAATCATTCACAATGAACATGTATTTTTAAAACTATAATGTAAATATTTGAACATTGAGGAGCTTTTCGAAATATTGTTTTTGAAGTCTATTTAAATGCTCATGAAATTTAAATTTGGTGGTAGGTTTAAGCGACTATTAATGTCTGGATGTAATGCTTTTATGTAGTGTAGAGACCATAGACCGTTAATAAACTGGTAAAGCAGTAGCATTTAAACATTAATTTTATTTAATTACTCCCTTTCAGAAGTTTCTAGCCTGCTGCTGTGTCATACAGCCAGTTTGTGTCAGACAGCATTTATTAAACGAGCCAATAGATGTCACCACAGGCTTATGAAAAG
The DNA here is from genome assembly GCA_032359435.1 of Enteromius unitaeniatus. NCBI lineage: Eukaryota > Metazoa > Chordata > Actinopteri > Cypriniformes > Cyprinidae > Enteromius > Enteromius unitaeniatus. Next base: position 14,469,063 of record JAUMHI010000051.1, read on the forward strand.
GTTGCAGCCTTTGTGAACCCTCCAATATTTGGCTTTTGTGGTCAGAAATAAAAAAAAAAACGCAGAAATACTTGTCTGGTCTTCTAAAAACGTCACAAAAAGATAAGCCAAGAGCTAAAAACTCAATTATATAAAGCTGTTGATGATGGCCTTTTAAAAATAGTTAATGAAGAATAGGTAGAGGCGCTGTGAATACTTCTTGTAATGTTTAAAATGATAGAAGTGGGATAAATCTGAGAGATGCATCTGGTTTAACCTGCTGTGCTGAGATTAATAGACCTTTGAATTAAAACATTTAAATAGACTAATGAGTATATATCAGTGTGACTGGAATTAAATTGTATCATGGTCTGCATATAAGGTTAGTTGAATAATTTCTGCTGTGTCACGGTGTCTTGTGTTTTCATTCATGAAGATATATTTCTATGCTCCAGCAAATATCACTCATAATTTGTGGCTTATCATATTTGTCATGCCCTTAACAGCCCCAAAAGTTCCTTCACTAGGTTTCCAGTCTTCCCAAATCACATGAATAGCTTCTTTAAAAAGCCCTTTTGATGTTGCTTTGCCTTTACCCTGAGTGGAATTTCATATAAAATGTCAAACGGGGTGAAGGTTTTGTAATGGAGGAAGGATTCATAGCCTACAATTTAGTAACTAATGGCTTATGAAACTCCTGATTGGTTTTATTAGTCATACAGATTTGGACGTCATAATGTTGCTTTAACAAAACTACTGAAAAGCCTTCCCTGTTTTATTATTACTATTGCTTTGGGTGGAGCAATAAATCCTGATCTGTCAAAAGTACACAAAACATAGCAAATCAAGACCTTTTATTTCATTTGTCATTTGTCAACGAGAAACATGTAGTTCTCGATAAGCCAGTGTGTTACATGTATACACACAAATACTTCTCCAATAAAGACAATAACACTTATCATGTTCTTCCAGCAACTGTTTAATCAGTTATAAACACAGCTTAATATGCTTCGGGACTATTTTGGACATCAAAGTGTCCCAAACGTTGTATTCATATAAAAGAAAATCAAATTACTTTTTCAAATGACAAAAATAGCTGCATAAACACAACACTATGCAAATATATTAGATTATATTATATTAACACAAATAGAGTGATGTTCCAAATGTATAAACAACAGAAAATTAAATGCATTTTCATTTGAATACAGTTTTTATTAAATGCGCATCAACAACCGTATAAATGTGAGGCCTTTTCATTTCCTTTTTAGTTGATATATCTGCTTATTGTTCTGTTCTATATGATTAGTTCTATCTATCTATCTTTTGTATGCTGTTGAATATCTATATATTGTATGCTTCTTGTAAATGGTGCCAAATAAATAAAAAATTATATATTTTCCAGTAGTCTCTTAATGTGAGGCGTTAAACTACATTACCCAGAGTTCTCTGGCTCATAGGTGGCGCTTGAGGATTGTAAACATGGTAATCAAACAGCAAGAGCGCTATAAAACCTCCTGTATTTGAGAGCCGGACTTTAACATCCCTCACAGCTGCAATGTACACGACCATAAAGTCAGCAGAGCATTAATAACTCCATGGCCAGAGTTTTATGGCTTTATCTTGTATAACTGGTAGTTTGTTCTACCGCCACGCTTAAGTTCACTGCTCTTACCAGGAGAAATCTCTTTATTGTTCTCAAAGCTCTGCGTGTTTGTGAAGTGAACTGTGAGGGAAATAAGGATGGCGGTGTCTAAATCTACTATATCGATCGTTTTTATAGTTCTGGGAGGTTTGGCGGTTTTATTCGGGACTGTGCTGGTGTTTGTCGGACCTATTATAATAGACGATCAAATAGTGAAGGTAAGTCCTGCATCTGACAGGTGCCGGAGACGCTTTAATCAAATATATTTGCATATTAAAATAACATAAAGTCACTAAAACATGATTCAGTGTGTGCAAACCTCGAACTGAGCTTCATAGGACTTTTTATAGTTGCATGTTGCCTCTAAAACACCATAATAATTACAAACGACCGTGAGGCTATTTAATCATAAAGCATTTATTATATTGGATGTATTATATCAACTTTATTATATTAATAATACAGGTTTAGGTAGTTGTGGTAGTCGTGGTTTGTCAGGTCTGTGCGTAATTAACCAAATTGTTAATACTTACTTAATGGTGTTATATCACAGTTTCTTCAAAACAATTAAGAATTTTTTTTAACCATAGATAATAATAATACTAGTATATAATATATATATTGGCATCACATGAATAAATTACTCTTGTAATTACTCATAATATTTATGCAGTATTACTGCTTTTACTGTAACTTGATCAAACAAATGCAGCCTTGGTGAACAAAAAAATAGTAATTCAAGATTAAAGTTTCTGTATGTCTGACTTTTTTGTGGTGCGACATACTTTTTAGAAATACAAATATTCCTCAAAAAGCTGTACATCTGCATTTAATAATTACAAATAAAGATGAGATTTTAAGTTGAGCTATTTTAAATGCAGCATATCGCATTTGGCTACTAACCATTTTCACATCGTCTCTTCACAGAATGTAGCGATTGACCCAAACAATGGACTCTCCTACAGTATGTGGAAGGACATCCCAGTTCCCTTCTTTATGTCTGTATATTTCTTTCATATTGTCAATCCTGACGAAATCCTGAAAGGAGAAAAGCCTTCGGTGGTACAGAGGGGGCCGTATGTGTACCGGTAAGAAGTTACTTTACACCATTTTGAAATGTTCAGTATGGATCACTTGATCGGACGTGACTGGACATATAGTATAGTGATTTAATTTTATGACACTGAAGTTCATAGTAGGTTCGCCTGTGTGCCCTGGGCAGTGCATTTGGTCAGCTGTCTAAGCAGGACCATCACACAGTCTGTTTGTCTTGCCTTTACGATATAAATTGTCCATCCTGGAGTGATTTGTAGAGAGATAGCTTAAGGGTTAGTTTGCACTGGTCTAAAAACATTCCTCTTGTTCATATAACCTGCCCTGACAGGGCATCTTTTTGGCCTTTTGTCACTTCGTGAAAGTTCTGGATCTGGGTCTTTCTGCTGGCCTTAACCTTACCTGAAGGACTGGATAAAATAATATGTAAAAAACAAATGCATACAAAAAAATCCCTTGACAAAGATCAAAGACAAATATCATTTGTAATTTGAACAAGAATATTCAATTGTGAATGAATTTTAAATGTAAAAGACACGCTTGCAGTATTTTCCACATCATGACTTCTACAACTATTTTTTTGTTTTTTTGTGTGTGTGTGTGGATTCACTTATTGTTATCATTCTTTATTCTTTTATCTTCTTTATCTCTAATCTGAATCAGTCTCTAGTTTTTATTAAGGAACTGTGATCCCACCCTCGAGCCATGCATACTCCAGCATTTGACTGAGTGCAAACAGACCGAGACTCCTTACTACCCAGAATTAAAATGAGAAAAAGATTTATCATCATTTTGAAAATTCTAAGTTCTAGCACAACATCATTTTTATTTTATTATTTATTTTAGTTTTATGCTTTTTTTTTATTTTATTTTATTTTATATAATGTTATATTTATTAGTCTTTTAACTTATAAGAAATCAGAATTAGAATAGGAAGATTCCTCATAAGATCATTTTGAAAATGCTAATTTAATTATTATTAATATTTAATTATTTTTATGTTGCCTAGCATGTGTGTGTATATATATATATATATATACATATATACACACACATATATACACACACACACACATATATATATATATATATATACACATATATAAAATATAGTAGTGTGGGTTTTTTTTTACTTTTAAGAATTCAGAATTTTAAAAATAAATACGATTTCTTATAAAATCCTAAATTAATGAGCACACTTTATTTATTTATTTATTTTACATATTTTCAACATCAGTTATGTGTTTTTCTATATATTATATGTATTTCATGTATGTAGTACTTCTGTTTGGAGGTTGTATGGAGAGTAGTTGTTTTAGGCCAGATCATTTAGTGGTTTTATCATTGCTTGTGAAACATGTCTTCGTTTTCTGCATCATGATTCTATGACTTTTTTTTTTTTTTAGATAAGGCACATGTTTTTCATGGTGACTTACCTTTAAACAAATCACGTGCTATTATTTTGCAATCCGAGCAGGCTGCCACGAGTCTTTCTAACATGCTGACCAAGAACAGCAAAGTGGTTCCTCAAAATGCAGAACTTTGCTGTGTTAGGATAATATTGGTGCAAATCTGGTCTCATTTCTCTGTTGCTGTGACTCATATCTGTTTCAGCGAAAATCGCTGGAAGGACAACATCACATTTCATGACAACTACACCGTCTCGTATAAAGAATATCGGCAGTATTTCTTTGAGGAGAGCATGTCCGCTGGAGATGAATCTGACGTGGTCACTATCCCTAACATGCTAGTGCTGGTGAGAATTTACGACCGTGTGTTGAGCTCCCCACGAAAATCAACTCAAAGCAATGTAACCCATTGTTTTTCCATTCACGGTTGCAGGGTGCATCAGTCATGATGGAGAACATGCCCATTCCTTTACTTATGCTGCTCAGCACCACATTCAAGGCCTTCAACGAGGGACCTTTCTTGACAAAACCAGTCGGAGAACTCATGTGGGGCTACGAAAGCAAGCTGGTGGACTTCCTGAACAAATACCTCCCTGGGATGCTCCCAACCAGCGGGAAGTTTGGTTTGTTTGCTGAAGTGGGTGTTTTCTGCGTCTTGTCTCTGTCAGCAGCGATTCGTTTTGTGGTTTTTAGCCTCATTTGATTTCCTTCGCTCTGTATGTAGTTTAATAACTCCAACACTGGACAGTTCACCGTCTTCACCGGGAGAGATGACATCCGGAAAGTTCATAATGTGGACTCATGGAATGGCCTGAAAAGCGTAAGACATGTCATTTGAGAACAAGTTCTTTTCCAAAACGCTAGTTATCTGCCTTAAATAGACTGCATACTAGGGCCATGCTCTGAAAATATGCATATATTGCAATGCCAAAACTGTTATAGTTCTTCTCTTTTCTTTTAACCTATCTTTTTATTTTTCAGAATTCTTTGCCTTTGTTTTAATTTTTTTTAATTGTTCTGCTTGTCTTTCACCTTTCTTCTCAATTTCCTTTTCTTTAGACTCTTCTTTCTCTTTTCACTAATTAGTAAAAACTGTAATATTGTTAAATATTAATAAAGTAAATGTTTCTATTTAAATAGTATATTAGTTGTTGTTTTTTTAATTACTAATTTAATAGTAAACTGTAGTTTATTTCTATGGCAAAGCAGTTTGTCTTTTCTTTTTTTCTTAATTTTTCCTGTACTTTTTCTTCTCTTCTCGTCTCTCTTCTTTTTTTTCCTGTTATGACAAAGCAGTAATTTCCCCCCATCTTCAGTATCATGATTTTCAGAATGTACAAATTGTTTTACGTTTCCTGAAAAAATAGTTTCCTATTATAAATGGACTTTTATTCAGTATTTGTTTACATATTTTTGCATAGTGGCAAGTGATATTTGTGAGTTGAAAGTTGTTTTAGACCAGATCAGGAAGTGATATCATGCTGTTTTATCGTTGCAGGTGGATTACTGGAGCTCTGAACAGTGTAACATGATCAATGGTACCGCGGGTCAAATGTGGCCTCCATTCATGACTAAAGAGACGACCATGCCCTTCTACAGTCCTGATGCGTGCAGGTAGCGCCCTCACTTATGCCCTCTGTGAGATAATAGGGTTTTAATTACTGTGCGGTTTCTAAGGGCACGTTTTGTGGTCCACACTCAGGTCCATGGAGCTGGTGTATCAGAAGCCAGGCGTGTCGCGCGGGATTCCCGTATACCGCTACGTGGCTCCAAAGACTCTTTTTGCCAACGGTTCAGATTATCCTCCCAATGAGGGCTTCTGTCCATGTCGACAGTCCGGCCTCCTCAACGTCAGCACCTGCAGACACAGTGAGTCTCTGCTAGCAAGACTTTTACCTGCTGCCTGTACTCACTTATGATTTAGGGCTGTTGCTTGTGTTAATAAACATTCTGTTCATACTGCTTTTATAGCTAATGTGTTATATGGCTTCTTTTTATTTTATTTTATTTTTATTTTCTGCTATTTTTTTACTCTCCTTCTTTAATCGTATTCCCTCATTGTTCATAATGTTTTGCTTTTTTTTTTTTTTTTTTCACCATTTTTGTTTTCATTTTTTCTTCTCCATTTTCTTTATTTTTCTTTTTTACTTTTCTTTCATTTTGCCTTTATTTGTTTTCTATCCACTTTTTATCTCTTGTCTTTAACCTTCTCTTTTTATTTTTCTTGATTTTATTTATTTTTTGCATTTCTGTTACTGTCTGTATTATTATTTTCTACTTGTTTTTCTTTTGTCTTATTTTTTACTTTTTTTTTTTTTTTACTACTTTGTTGCTGTCTATATTTTTTTCTTTTTGTTCACTTTTTTTCCTTTCATCTTTTTCCCTTTTATTCTAATTTCTTTTCTTTTTTTAATTTTTTAAAATAATTTTTTGCTTCTCTTTTTCTGTCTATATTTATATTTTTTTTATTTTCTTCTCATTTCTTTTTTAGTTGAATATCTTTTTGTTTTTTAATGCTTTGTTTTATTTTTCCTTTTTTTCCATGTCATGCTTTATTCTTTGTCCTTGTTTCCTGTCTCAGAATCCCCTGTGTTCATCTCCCATCCGCACTTTTTTGAAGCCGATCCTGACCTTTTGGACACAGTCAATGGATTGAGCCCAAATGAAGATGAACATGGACTTTTCATCGATATCCACCCGGTAAGAAAACCTTTCACACAGAAACACATACTATAACATGTAGCTTTATTATTGGTAACTACTTTATATAATCAGGTGGACATTTCTTGTATGTTTTTGTAAATACACACACACACACACACACGTATATATATATATATATATATATATATATATAAATATACAAACACATCATAAATGTGTTAATTTATAAAATGTGTAGCTATCCATTTTCTTATATCTCGTATAAAAATTGATAGCGAAATCTAAAATTATTTATATCAAGAAGGCAAACAACATTAACAACTGATGTTTTTTTTCTTTTTCGTAAGGTGACTGAGCAAGTTTGAAACTTATCTCTCAAGGTTATTGATTATAGTTTGTTATGACTCAAAAACCTAATGTCTTTATCTTTGAAATTGGCCATAAATGTGAAATTGTTCCTTATACCTTTTATCTAAATTTGTTGCATAAACAAATGAACTTTTGTTGCTTTTTTTTTTTCCTTTAAAAGATGTACCAGCAGGTTTAGCCTGTGACTGTGTTCTGTATTTGAGGTCAACACTAACTCTAACTGTGACTCAACTAATACTGCATTCTTGTGTTCTTCACCAAAATCAGTGTTTCAGCTTTGATAATGAGATCACGTTGCTTATTACTGCCATTAAACCATTACAGAATCTGATAAGCTAATTGGAAATGATGGTTATCGTGACCTTTATGATGTTTGTATAGCTTTCAGAAACGTAATGACCCATTGTAAACCAGATTAAGATTCTAAAGGTATGGTTTTTTACATGGTCCGTGACTAAAGGTTTTCTCGTGACATATTTTAGGTTTAAACCTTCGTGTTTAATGCAGCAATGGGGGTGGAATTCATAGGGGGTTAAACATAGCTGGAATTGTGGCATTTGCTTTTTTTGAAATTTGGTTTTGCACTTTAGTAGTTAGCATTGATCACTTTGCTGATTTCCTGATGTTAGAAGTGAAACTCCTGATGTCTTCATATGTGGGCCATTTGCCACACATGTAGTTTTGATAAGACAAACTCCACTTTATGATTTCTGATTAGCTGGAGATACAGCTTTACATCGCTAAACTGAACAGAATTGCACAATCTTGACACTCTCCTTGGCTGGCTTTTCGTCCGATGGTTATCTTGTGTTCTCCTTTCATCTGTTTTCATGCTTGCGTTTGTCGTCAGTGGAAAAGAAATTTCTCTGAAAGTGCTGCAGGACATGAGAACAGCCTTGGCTTGGTTTGAACATCTGGGACGAATTGACAGCATGACACCTGATTAGCTCCAGAGTCTGTGAATGCTAGGATTCATTAAGTTATCACGAAAGCTCTTTGGATTCCGTGTATTCTGTGGAAGCCCATGCATGTAGAGTTACCAATACAGTTTAGTTATGTTTTTTAGATCGTGCCCAGATAGTTAAGATTCAGCCCCGGATGCCAGATCCTGTCAGAAAATATCCGTTTTGTCTGGTAACAAAACAACTAGTCAGCAAAATTGTCTAGATCCAATAATACATGAAAGATATTGACTAGGGAAAAGTTACAGCAGGAGACCGTGATGATGATAAAAATATATTGTTTGATTTTAGTTCAAATTCAACAAGTGGTGTTATACCAAAGCAACATCCCATAAGCCTTAAGTTTCTGTAAACATTCCCTCGTATCTCTAATTCATGATGACAAACAGTCCTTAATACCCATAGCCACAAGACTAAACAAGGGGGAAAATATAAAATCAATAATATTAATGACTAATAAGTGAGTCAATGGAATGAGTATATAAATGGCTGTAAAGTTAAAAATTTAAATTATGTACATAATATACACAAAGTATTATTGGATGTGATTTAATCGTTGCCCAGCACTATAAATGATTATATGACTAAATGGAATATCAAAATTATTAAATAAAAATCATTATGAATAGTTAATTAACATACTAGAATGATTTCTAAAGAATCACGAGACACCAAAAACTAAAGTAATGATGTGAAATGTTCAGTTTTGCTAAGGAAACCTTTTTTTTTTTTTTTTTTAATTAAAATATTAACTTGCTGTGATTTTGATCAAAGAAATTCAGCCATAAATATAATTTGGACGGTAGTGTATGTTTTATATTTCAGGGACAGTCCTTAATATATAATAATATATATCCTAATATATATACATATTAGGGCTGTCAAATGATTAAAATTTTTAATCAAATTAATCAGGTTTTCAGTGGATTTAATCATGATTAATCACTATTTGCAACTACACCTGAATCCTAACCATTTTTTTACTGAAATGGATACCAAAAGATAAATAACAGGACACATATACATCATTTTCATAATATGTCTGTTTATTAACACAGCCAAATAATGGTGGTTTAGATTAAGCTGAAACGTACCATAATATTTGCGCATGCATGAAATGCGTAAAAAAATGTAACGTAAATAACGACAAAAAATAATTAATGTCGTTAACGCATTATTTTTGACAGCACTAATATATATATATATATATATATATATATATAAATAAATACAAAAAGATTTATTCAAGAGCACCATGTTTAATAAAGGGATTGTTTTCATATTGGATGTTAGCTAAACCTTTACTAAACTAATACTTCAAGATTAAGTGTTGTAGCAAAGTGCTTAAATTCTCTTCCTGGGTAAAAATATATTTGATGTGTATCAAGCAGTCAGTTTTCACTGAAAACTTTGTATTACAGGAGACTGGTGTGCCAATGAACGTTTCCATTCGGCTGCAGCTCAACCTGCTCATCAAGAAAGTGTTTGGAGTATCGTAAGTAGGCTACAGCACAGATACAGTAGGTCAACGGTCACAGATATCTGTGTCCAGTCACACAGAGCAGAGCTGTTGTGAAACGTGTTTGTTTCTGACTGCTGTGGTTTGCTCGTTTCAGAGAAACAGGAGATATTGCTGAAGTGGTGATGCCCATGATCTGGTTTGAAGAGGTAGGGGTGAATTACAAAAAGAAAGCAATGGCACAAAATATCTCATGATGTCTAAATAAAATGTCCCCAAGAAATGTTCAAATGGTTGAAATGTGCCAAAATACAGCATGTTTCCATTTAGAAAGTTCGGTACATTTTAACCTCATATCTCAAATTCACTCAAATTTGTGGTTTAAAACACCATTAAAGGGTTACTTTACCCCAAAATTAAAATTTTGCATTAATCACCCAATTTCGTTCCAGACCTGAAAAAGCTTGTTCGTCTTTGGAACACAATTTAAAACATTTGGGATGAAAACCGTGAGGCTTGTCCCATTGACTGCCAAGTAATAAACACCATCAAGGTCCAGAAAAATACGGAAGATCAGTGGTTCGACTCGAACACTATGAAGCGCCGAAAATACTATTTGTACGCAAAGAAAATAAAAATAACGACTTTATTTAACAATTTGTCTCATCTGTGCCAATATGCTGTTTTTGTTCAAATCAAAGCGTAAATGAACTTAAAAGATGTGTCCTTTTGGCACAGTTGACACAGAACAGCATATTTTATTTGCTTTGTTTATTTCTGTGTCTCTGTGTAAGAAATGTGACCTGATTTGAGTTCCTTTTGAAAGAGAGACAATGTTAAAATCTTAACTCATTACTTTCCCAGAGTGGCTACATTGATGGTCCAGTCCTCAACACGTTCCGCACTAATCTGGTGGTGCTGCCCATGATCATGGAGTACATGCAGTACATCTTCATCGCTCTCGGACTCGCAGGCATTTTTGTAGCTGTGATCTTATACGTCACTGACAAGGTACATGCCTGCTGCGCTTATTTGGCATGTTTTGCGTATTTTACATACAGTTTCTGTTGCTTCAGAGCGAGTATGCATGTGTGAGCTATTGAGAGGAAGTGGTTTCACAGAATGTGGAGCAAATGTGGTTTGTTGTTTAATTGTGTCTGCGAAGGTAAGGTTTAGCTTAAGAACCCAAATGCACTTTTAATATTCCTTTCTCACCCACACATTAACACTCTGCCTGGGTTTAGATGGCTTAAAGTGCAACATTTGCATGATTTGTTTTACAGAAAGCCACGAAAAAGACATCAGTATCTCTCACACAAGGGGTCAGAACCAACTATTTATATATGCATATTCAAAAACAGTGAGAATTACAATCAAAAATGTGTATATGCATGTCATTTTCAAATCTCTAGACTTCAATAGGCTTTTGATTGTTTACAGTGATATTTAAAGTCAAAATGCACCCAAAAATTACAATTTGTTGAACGTTTACACACCCTTAAGCCATTCTAGATGTAGATGAGTTTGTTTCTTCATCAGAACAGATTTGAAGAAATGTAACATTGCATCACTTGTTCACCAACGGATACTCTACAGTGAATGGGTGCCGTCAGAATGAGAGTCCAAACAGCTGATATAAAAACATTTTAATAATCCACACCACTCCAGTCCATCAATCAACATCTTGTGAAGCAAATGCCGCAAGTTTATCAGAAAGAAATCCATCACTTAAGCGTTCTAACTTTAAACCATTGCTTCCAGACAAGTCCATATTATCAGCTGTTTGGACTCTCCTTCTGACGGCACCCATTCACTCCATTGGCGAGCAAGTGATGTAATGCTACATTTCTCCAAATCTGTTCTGATGAAAAAACAAAGTCTAATATATCTAGATTGGCTTGAGGGTGAATACATCTAAAATAAAATGTTTATTTTTGGGTGAACTGAAATAAGCCTGATCATACTTGGAATGTTGCCGCTTTGAGGAAAAAAAAAAAAAGGATTGCCAGCGAGAGATGATCCCCAGCCGATGAGTTTTATTCTAAACATGTGCAAATCAAATTTCAAAGCATGTGATTTAACCACTGCATGATCACGTTCATCTTGCATGCCCCCAGCCCATTTCGATCATTTACACACATCCTGCATGCATTGCTGCACATGAGCACTACAGGCCGCTCAAATTCCCTTCAGTTTCTGTCCATTGTAATGATCTCAGTACTGTCACTGTGTCCAATAATCAACCTGAGGACCGCTGGCTCCAAATCAGTGTCACTGCCCACCTGATGTTCAATGAGGTCTGGTTATTCTTTTAGGAAAGCGTAAAAGATACAAAACACGACCCGACCAATGAGACGCGGGCTGAAAAATATAGCATGAGCGAGACAGGTGGGTTTTTGGCTCAGACACGCCTCTTCTCAAACTCTTCTTCTGTAGTTGAGTCACACGAGCACAATGAAGTGAACGCAGGTCTTCATTTCACCTTTTATAGTCACTGTAAATTCATCTCATCTTCTTCACTAATCTGTCCATCATAACTCCTCAGAACATTTCAGGCAATGTTAATTCTCTTGAAAAGAAAACACTTTCTCTTTTGAGTGGAAAATTTGGCCACCTGGGAAAAAACCTCTTATATCAGACCTTTACAGCGTACACCAGTTTGACATTTGATGTAACTTTAGGGTAAATCATATTTCAAGCAGTCAATTCAAAAGTTTTACAATAAAAATGTAGTACTGTTTAGGTAACCTGGGGACCTTTATTTCTTTTCTTTTTTTTCCAGATAAATTTCTTTACATTTTTTTTCATAGGAAACTGATTTTTATATTATATTATAGCACTGCAATTATTTCTCATTACCTAGAATACAGTGGAATGGCTTTGCCCACACATTTTTTTTTCTGTGTGGGTGTGATGTGAAGTTAGAAGAAAAATGACATTAGAGGGAAACAGTGTTTGTGGGTTTGTATTGATCTGTGCTGATTTGTTTTAGTGTTGTTTTTTTGTTTTATTATTTAGTTTTTAATTTGTTTTCTATTTTATTATTATTTTATTTTAGATTTTATTTATAATATTATTATTATTATACTTGTATGTGGTCATTATATTATGTTTTGTTGTGTTAAATCAAATTTGTTAAAATGTAAAATATTAAATATTTGTTTTATTTTAATAAAATATAATTTCTATGTTTGTTTAAACGGTTTAAAGTGGTTTAGTTGATGCTTTTTAATTTCAGTTTGGGACTTTTGTTTTGCTGTTATGCCAACTTGTTCTTATTTTCACCGGCAGGTAAAAAGTAGGAGGGATGGTCAGCCCTGCACAGATGTGGACCCATCCAGCTCAGCCAGTGAAAAGACCCCATTACTACAGACCCCGGCAAGCTGAAGTCACTATTCACATCACAGCCTGCTTTCACAATAGACTCACAATCCACTGGACAACAAATAAAAGTTATTATATTGTATGCTGGTGTTGAATGAATGAATGAACTGGTTTAAACAGTCCAGACCAGGGCTGGCCAACGTTGGTCCTGGAGAGCCGGTGTCCTGCAGTGTTTAGCTCCAACCCTAATCAAACACACCTGCCTGTAACTTTCTCGTGATCTTGAAGACATTGATTAGCTTCTTCAGGTGTGTTTGACTAGGGTTGGAGCTAAACTCTGCAGGACACCGGCTCTCCAGGACCGAAGTTGGCCACCCCTGGTCCAGACTATTTTGTGTGATCAAGGGATCTAATCCGGAGTGAGGGAGTTCACTTATTTGTTTTTTTTAGTTTGCTCATTGTTTGGGTATAAAGTGCTGTGCAGGGTCAATGCCAAATTGTTTAAAGTTTATTTTTTGACACTTGACATATTTAACAAAATATACTAGACAGTGAAGTTCAAATGGTGAACACTATCTGAAGATATTTAAAAATTTTTCGTGTAAGCTTTATTCTGTAAGGACCTATGAACACTTATGACAATAACGTGCCATTGAAAGAAATATCCTGTGAAAGCAGAAAAATGCTGAGCCGTCACACATTTCTCGTTACACTGAATATGTTTCTTGTATTCTGTCTCTAAATGCACTTGTATGTAATGGATGTAAAATATTCCTAAATGTGTCACTGTGTTCTCATTCGCTTGATTGCTGTTCATTATGAAATGAAATAGGTTTAAAACATTTTGAGCCTTTATCAATAATGGGTTTAAATTTCATGGTGGTTTGTTTTATATGCAGGCAGCCAAATGTTATGCTTGTCTTGGACAAATATCTATATAACTCTGGCTACAGACAATGTCCATGATACATTTTATTACTTGTTAAATAATACTGTTAAAGTCTATAAAAGCTGTGCAGATGTGATAAGAGTTGTCTTATCAAATAGTATTATGTTGCTTATTGAATAAAACGTATGTTATCTCACACCAAAGTCATAGGATATAGCCAATGTATATACTGGCTAAAGGTTAAATGAATCACATTACCCTAATATATATCTATATTTTTATTGCTTTGACGTGTTTTACTTTATTAGGCCCTGTAACCTAATTCTTTTTGGTAAGATAATCTCATTAGAATACATAAGATATATTGAATAATCCTGCAGGCACAACATAGCATACTATTAATTATAATTTATTATCATTTTAAAACAAAACTGTCATTATTACATTACAGCAACGAGAGTAAGGTTGTTTTTGCCGCCATTTTTAAAAATCGCGGTTCTTTTTACCGCCACAAGATGGCAGCGAGTAACAAGCAGTAACCATTCGTGTTGAACTGAATCCTTCTATCCTTCTATCGCTGCTTATAATCATTTCTACTTTGTTGAACACGTTTGTGTAACACTTGAAGAACAAAAATTAAGAAAAACACAAATCCTGATAAACAATGTCACCCGGAGTTGTGTTGACAGACATGAAGAGTTGCTGGTGTGAGTTTTTGCATAAAAAAACATCCCCCCCCTCCTCAATTTTAATCCTGGACTAAATGTAAATCTGAGCCGTTTCAAACTGAAAGAAACTGACTGATGTTAAAGCGTTAAAGTATCATGTCAGTGTTTTTGTTTTGTCTTAAGATGCACACCATGCTTTTTTCAAAGGCATGTTAATAAAAATTACTTAAATGTCCTAGTTGAACAATGGCTTAGATAATAATCTAAGATAAATAATCCTGGTTTAGAACAAGCACTATCGATGAAACTGGGCCTTTATTTAATTTGTTCCATCTCTCAATCATTGCATTGCAAGAGAGTGTGTGTGAGATTTTTTGGTGTCGGTATATGAGCCACATTCTGGATTTCTTGTACTAATAATGCACTATTTGCATGGACAACATTGAAAGTAAATTGAAATTTGGTTTAGAATCAGTTCATGTCAAATTAGTGTCAACCTAAAGCATTGATGTATGTATGTGTTTTCATATACAGGTCCTTGGGGCTCTCCCAGATATCGCAAACAGAACATGAGGATGAAACACTATCAATGCAGGTCACCAGGACTCCTTCAACATTTAAAACAAAACGTGCAGAAGGAGAAAAGGCTTTCTGTTTGATGGCTATTCAATCGATGAAGTTGGCAAACGTGTAGACGTGACCTTTTCTGTGCTTCACATGTCCTGAGGGGACTTGCGTCTGCGTTTCCTTGACCCTCGCTGCTGATTACGGTAGCTTATTATGTCATGGCCACAAAGCTGTCTTGCATGTAAAACATAGCACTATAGAGACACTTAAATCAAACATTTCTCAAATTTACAATTAAATGGTTCACCCAAAATAGAAATTTCCTGTAAATCCCTCTGTAGCTGATAAAAACATTAAAATAAGTTATTTAAAAGTACTCTGTAATAAATAAATCTGTCATCAAGGTGTTTTTTTATCTTCAAACCATTGCTTCTGGCTTAACAATTAAAAAACAATCTATTGTCTTGTATGAATAAGGAGAGAAATATGCACAGTTCAAACACTGTTTACAAATGAAAACAGCCCCCCAAAATTGAACTTTGCTTGCATTTTAGTGGACTTTGATGTGAGAGGACAACAGTATGGATGGATTTTTTTTACTGGAAGAAGCATTAATATGGATATTGACTCGGAGGCGATGGTTTAAAATTAAAATGCCTTGTTTCTTACAAACATGAAGCTTCTGTCTTCTAAAGATGTTAGCTGACGGACTTGGAGTGGAGTGGATTACT
>JAUMHI010000051.1:14488561-14517573 GCA_032359435.1 Enteromius unitaeniatus
AAGATATTTTCAGTTATTTCACCTTTTTGTTAAGTACATAACTCCACATGTGTTCATTCATAGTTTTGATGCCTTCAATGAGAATCTACCAATGTAAATGATCATGAAAATAAAGAAAACACATTGAATGAGAAGGTGTCTCCAAACTAGGCTGGCTTTCTTTCTGATTGAAATGTTAAATCATGCTCTTTTCTCACAAGTTCCATTATATTCTAAAGAACATATTTTATGAGCACCCAAAAACATGTTTATTAAATTATTTTTATTTTCTCTTTGCAGTAATAATAACTTTACAGAAACCTCAGTAGGTCTTTTTTTGGCCTCCCAAACGGTCAATCTCAAGTCTTTCAGTTTTTCAGCAAATCCAGCCAATGTTTAATACACAAGATGTATCGACAATGCAGCTCTGCCCTGATCTTTGAATGTTACCTTCTATAGCCTATCTTTGGCAAAAAAGGTGTGTTTCTTAGTCTCTATAGAAGTATAAACCCATAACTTCTAGGGCTAAGTTCAATTAAATTAGAATTTGATGCAATCCAATACCTGAGCATTGCTTCATAGAGAATAAGAAGCATACCAGTTAATGGAAAGCGATGCCAGTCATCTTGTCAGAGCACGCAGCATACTTCAATAATATTGAACCCAACAGATTTAATTTTCTCCCCAGCGACCAGAACCTTTGAGAGCACTGCTGAAATTTGGCAGGATGTTCTTATTGTTGTCCAAACAGCCTGATGTAGTATTAGTAGTAATGGGTTTAGAAATAGTGCCTGTCTGACGTATGGCACAGTTGCAGTTTGTCTCTGGACAGGGGGCATTTAAGGATGAAAAATGGAAGTAACTTTGATTTAGCACAGTCAAAGCATTTATCTCATTGGTGTGCTCAGATAATTGTGCTCATTCTGAGGGAGATGATAGGGTTTCATCTTTTAAGATATAGAAGGTAACAAATGGATATTATTACTGCTTCAGGCTGACAAAATTGTGTACAGTCTCAGAAGAGTATCTGGACGTGGAGATTACAGCAGCGCTGCTAAGACCATTACAGCCTCAGATATTCCCACACGGCCTTGAACATTTCATTTGGTTCATTCGAGACAAATGTGGGATGAATGACCATAATATCTGTCCATTTGTCTCAGCTTTGTGCTATCAGCCTCTGTCTCTACATGAGTAATGACTGAGTTTTCATTTAATTGAGAAGTTTAACCGTTTTCTTCACTACATCTGCAAAAAGAGGCTGCTAAGTTACTTTAAGTTTGGAAGAATTTTTTCCTTTAAAAAATATATTACCTCAGAATATGGTGATAGTATCTGATAATTTTTATTGAGCGAAGCAAACAAGAGCCATTTCAGCCATAACATTTGCAAAACATAATCACGCAATGCCAAGAATCAAAGTACACCGTAATGTTTCCCCATTTCAGTCTAATATTAACAGTGTAAGGCTATAAATGTATAGCTATTACACTCTCAAGTATTTTATACAAACAAGCTTCAGTTTATGCACAAGTCTTTTACATGAACAAATTACATACATCATATGTACATAAATCAGAATAATTTGAATACTAAATAATATATTAAGAGTTCATTTCCAGAAACAGATAACTTTTTAACAATTCTCAAAAATCATGTTTTTTTTTATTGTGCATACCAATTAAAGGAATGGTTCAAAATTCTGTCATCATATACTCACCCTCGAGTAGTTCCAAACCTGTACGAATTTCTTTGTTTTGCTGAACATGAAGAAAGATATTTTGAAAAATGTTTGTAATCAGGCTTTTTTGGGTCACCATTGATTTCCATAGGATTTTTCCCCCTACTATGGAAGTCAATGGTGACCCAGAACAGACTGGTTACAAACATTTTTTTCAAAATATCTATTTCTTTAAATGTTTAAATTTAAACGTTTTAATTACATAATAATAATAATAAAAAAACACAATAAAAAACATAAAAAACATTATTTTTGAAAACTAAAAAAAAAAATCTGTTTTTGCAAATAAACTCTTCATATGCATGTCTGTGGTACTTAAAAATACTTTATTGTTTGACTGCTGTGACAACATTTTCTGAACAACTTTACTAGTAGTCTGGTTGAAAAACCTATTAAATGATTTTAACATAAAATTTTCTGTTCATTTATTATATACTGAATATTGTGAAAGGAAGTTGGAATGTGTCTGCTAAAAATGAAATCAGCTTTTGGAGCATACTACCTTCTAGATCTCAAATCGAACAGACATGAACCCATTCAATCCAAGACCCATATTTTTCCTCAAATGATGCATAACCTTTATATTATGGTCCCAAAAGTGTTTATGCTAAAATATCTCTGTCCTTCAAAAATGTTTTTGGGACAATGAATACAGCGCAAATCAAATAGGTAAAAGAAAAAAAAATGGAAACATGCAGCTGTTGTCGTAAAAGCAAGTCTAACCAGTACTGTGTTTCTGTCTGTTTTAACATGTGTCCATCAAGAAGGGTGAGAAATCACGATAGCGGAGATGCTAGTACATGCAGCTGCACAGCAGTTCAAAAGGTGCAACATCGCTGCTCCTTTGTTCCTCTGCAAGCATCAAAGCAGCTCTCACACCTGCCCAACAAAGCAAGAGCCTCTACAATTTGAGCTGAAAAGGCATGTAAAGCAAGCACAAGCCACGCCAAACAACATCATGACATTATACACAGATATACAACAACCACTGTGCAAGAAAATGGACCTCACATAGAACTAAAACTAGAAAAACATCTGAGTTGTAGAATTTCTGTACATATATTTACAATGCACAACCTCTATGAATATCTGTGCCTGTTTATACACTTTCTTTTTTTTATCAAGATGATACAGTCTGTTACCACAAAACAAAAGCTAGGTTTTAATTTTCATAACACTGTTATTAAAATATACACAAAAAAGATAGACTTGAAATAATAAAAATAAACATTTAAATATATTTAACATGGTCTTTGTAAAGGCAGTTGAGCTTCTACTGATACACAACAGCATGCTAATAATAAACTCTGGATTGAACAGAGAATTACGGCGATATAAATGGAAGTAGCTATGTTAGTACAAAGTCCATTTTTCTGTCTCTTGCTGTGCTATATTTATCATGACCCTCTGCCTTCCAGACAAATCCTTTACATTGTCGCCTTCGTAGTTCAGTAATATGCAACAACAGGTGCTGAGCCTTCCACGTCGTCATGCTGGCTATCGTATCATCAACCACCAGCAGTAATGACAGACAGATCGTTGCCAAGGGGATCAGCTGGGTAAGTTTTCCTAAACAAACCCACTTGGTCATGGAGCAAATGCTGATTGGGTTTACCACTTACAGGGATTCCTCAAGTTGTAAAATTTGGCTAAACACAGTCAGTATTAATGCTCCACTGATGTTATGATGACCAATACATTATGAAGTTTACCTAATACCAAGAATACCTAAAAACCTGTTTTGGTTTGTTGTATCTCACATTACGACCTTCCCTGGAACGTGTATCATTTGCCCTTCTCCTCACAAGATTGGTATTTTAACTCTGAGAGTATTTCTTACACTCCTTTCTAGGCTAAATTGTTGCTAGAATAGAAGCTGGATGACTCTGATACAGTCTTGGAGGCACTTTGCGAAGAACCGTTAGATGTAAGATCTATGGAGCATCGATTTGTATTCTCCTGAAGGTCCCCCTCGATAACCGGCATCACTGTGGACACTGTGGTCTCCATTCGGCTTGCACGGTAAATACTGGCCTGCGTCTGAAGATAGCGAGTTGACTTAAGCTCCAGACCATCGTATGAGCCTTGAGGGACACAAGGACACCAGGAGAATGCCTGCTGGAATCCAGCTCGAAACCTGCACAGAGTATTGCATGGTAAGTTTGCCCTTAAACTTCAAATGTTTGCCTCTAAAGCAACTCTTACCTGTCATTGAGAAGACAGTAGATGATAGGATTGTACATGGTGGAGCTCATGGCAAGCCACATAATTCCTAAGTACACCTGTTGGATATAACGTTCTTCAAACAAGTGGGGAAGGAACTGGTGCAGCAGGAAGTAGACATGGTAGGGCAGCCAGCAGATGGCGAAGGTGCACACAACGACAATCATCATCTTCACCACCTACATGAGTTAAAGTGATAATTCACCCAAAATATTAAACTCTGTCATTAATTACTCACCCTCATGTCGTTCCAAACCCGTAAGACCTTAGTTTATCT
This sequence comes from Enteromius unitaeniatus, assembly GCA_032359435.1. Lineage (NCBI taxonomy): Eukaryota > Metazoa > Chordata > Actinopteri > Cypriniformes > Cyprinidae > Enteromius > Enteromius unitaeniatus. The sequence continues at coordinate 14,492,782 of JAUMHI010000051.1, forward strand.
TCAGAACACAAATTAAAAGGGGTGATTTGCACAAGCTGATATGATTCTTTGGGGTCTTAAAGAAAAGTCTATAACATACTTTGGTTAAAATTTAAAACAACAAGTTGTTTAAAACAACTCTTTTCAGAGCTTTTTTTATTGCATGGCACTTTAAATGCAAAAGAGCTCTACTGACCCCACCCCTCAAGCAGAGAGTCTTCAGCTGCTCTGATGTCGAGAGTAAATGATGACAGCTATGTTCACTATTACATTCAACAACAAATGCTTAGAAGCCAGTCTTGTCTACATATGCTCTGGACACTGAAACAGTGATGGACTGAAGACACTCAGGTAACCCAGACAGGCATCTGGGTCTGGCTCGATTTGAGAAAAGGGTGAAGATTTAAATCATTATATCATTATAGCATGATTGTGCACACACACTGCCAGCACACATTATGTTCAAACAACTGTGCATGACATGATTTTAGCTGTCTGATTTGATCAAAATATCTTAATTTGTGTTCCAAAGATGATTGAAAGTCTTACACCGTGTCCTTACTACACACAATATGATGTCGCAGCACGCAATAAAATAAATCTTTTCCATGTTAATCTGAGTTTTTTTTCTAAATTAAGCTTCCTGCGTTAGTTCAGGCAGGTCTCGTAGTCGAGCTTTGCTGTTAGCTGATTGGAAATTCAAACCCAGCCCCCATCAGCTGATCACACACCCAAGCTCACTATTGACAAATTACATCAGAGAGCCTTTAACTTAAAACAATGTCATACTGTTGTCATTGTTGCTTGCTCTGTTCTGGGCGTTTATGCTACTCTACTATTCTTAAATAGAAGGGTGCCCCTGACATGGCTGTTTATTCCCTGTCTTGGCTTTCATGGATCTCATGAAATGGACAGGGAACATGGAACAGACCCATACCGCCAAATGATATTCATATTATGCAAATTAAAAAATATATATATAAACATTTAAGTTGTCTGTGATATATTTTTGACTTAAGAGTTCCTGACTGAACTAGCCGAGATTGACTACATGACAGTATATAATCTCAGGTGATTATGTGCAATGTCCAATATGAGTTTAAACATCACATTATGTTACCTTATAGCCATACTGAAAGCAACAACAGACAGTTTACCTTGAAACAGATCTTTAAAATAAAGCAAAGATGTCAGTTAAAACTGTCAACTCACTGCGAACCAACAAGTGTATTCCATAACAGAAATGTTATCAGTCACTCAGTATGTACATTTAATAATGTTAAAAAGGTTTTATATTTATGAATCAAATAAGTGTATCAAGACCAGCCCACACACGCTTCTGATTGGCTGTAATATTTGATTGATTCTGTCGTGTCTAGTGTGGACAAAAAATTTTTTGTCGCTGAGGACATGGTGTTACAGATTTGGAATGACATTATAGTAAGCGATTAATGACAGAATTTTCATTGTTGGGTGAACTAACCCTTTGAAATGGGAGCTGAAGTAAAAAACCTGTGTTAGTTGCTTATATAGTGGCATAAAGCAAATAATAGTCATGTTCCCATGTGGTCTTGTTGAAAAGACCAGCAAAGATGTTCGACTTCAACAGGATAATGTTACTAGTTCGCTATTTGCCCAAGCTGGTCTTTTCAGCAAGGAAACTGACATTTAAGCTTTTATGTGAGTCTCTCTACAGTTGATAACCTTCCGTTTGGCGGTTAGCTGCTCTCGATAGCGGTCTGAAGAGTCTCCAGGAATCTCACTAGCCCAGAGAGTACATCCCACCACCAGGTAAGCACAACCCATGATGAGCAAAGGCAGAAAGTAGATAAGCACAACCACACAGACGTAATACCTGTGAGAGAGGAAGAGACAGAAAACAGCAAGATGGAGAATTGGAATCGGAGGCAGCCAGCGAACAGAAACCCGAGATGAAAATAGACCCAAAGTTGTTGAGACATATTTTCAGTGCACATTTTTACACAAAGGGATGCCACACACCAACACCTCAGAGTCCCGAGTGTTTTCTTGCATTAGCTGCCACTTAAAAATAACTGCTGGAAAACTTTTGAATCGTGAACTGTGAATGCTCGCAGGATTCGGGCACTGTGACAGCGCCTCTGTTTTCTTTCGGAGCGCTGTACAATTCAACATGTTAATTAGCTCGAGGCTTATCTAGAAAGACACTCGCCTCACTGGAGAGGTATGGAGAGAAAATATACACAGCCCTTTCACGCATTACTACAAACCTTCTGAATCCCTGTCTGTTTTTAAAAAAAAAAGCAAAGTAAATGCCTTTTCCTGTTTTGTTGTTTTGATTGAATGTCCTACAGACATGCCATTTGGGATGAGGCAAATGAGTTGTGGGTCTTAACTGCTTTTTAAGCATCCGTAACTATCTCAGTGAGTGAGAGGTAATTGAATATTGTCCAGTTGATTGATTTCAAAATACTTCTTGCCTTTTGTGGTTATGAAATAAGAAGACAATCATGCTAACGTGATGGGTGATTGCCCCGAAAAACAAAAGCCTGCAATGGACTTGCCAGTGTAAAAGAAAACATTAGCTGCTCTATCTTTTTTTTTTCCTTTCTGTCCCTCCCTGGCTTTCCTTAAATCAAATATCAACCAGCCAGTTAAACAGGGTTCACTGATAACATCTCGACTGCCAGTGTTACCAAGATTTGGTCCTTTAGTGACCATCTGTACGTTTATAGAAGGTTTTCGCAGATAAAAGCTCAAGAACAACCTTGAGAAATGAATCTTGCCAAGTCAGATGAGTGAGGTCTGACAGGTTATGTCACTTGAAGGAGGAAGACATGCTCACTTCATTGGAGTGACAGGGGAAGCCTGCAGAAAGATTGACTGTACGCGTGGGTGAACGACTAAGCTGTAATGGAAATAACCATATGCCATCGGCACCTGTCACCTACACGCTCATTGCAGGAGACTAGCAGGATATTGGAGAATCGGATTGGACTTGGTAGCAATTAGAGAGCTGACCATGTGTAAAGATCTATCAAAATTCATTCAGTAGCTGATAAATATGTGAGTAAAATGCAAGATGGTGTGTAGTGATATTTACCCACGGTTTAAATATTCATATCATGAATCAGATCATGCCACACACTTGAACCTAACGAAAACTCTCAAGAGTTGTTTTCAATTGACCTATTGGTAAGCCCCGCTACTAGTTTCTACTGTTGCTCCCTCAAACAAACAAACAGAGTTGCTCACAATCTTACAATGAAAGCTGTCAATGTGAAAACATTGTCCCACTATGTTTTTGCACAATTTTGGTCAAAGTAGGCCACAAAATGGGAATTTTGAATACATTTTGGAATAATTAAATATTCCATGGAGGGATTTATAAAATACGTAAAAATAAATATGGTGGGTAACTCGAAGCGAGGGTTTTTGAATCAGTGTAAGCGTGAGAAGACTCATATTAGGCGTATCACAGGGTACAAGTTTATTAATGTACATTTAACCAGTTTAACCCTCTGGAGTCTGAAGAGTATGTAGACCGTTGTTTATGTGTTTTTGACCTACACTGTAAAAGATGTGGGAATACTCAGCTCTTTAGGTTTGTAGCATGGACACTAACTTAAACGTTAGAAGTGTAATATGACATTAATGTTCTGCTTGAGCAGATGAAAATTATAGCTTTAATGAGTGTATGACAACCAGAAAAGTTTTGTCTTCTTTTGGATTGGGGTTGAATGGTTGGGACGTTTTGCTCAGTTTTTTGGGGGATTCAGGAAATGGATTAAAATAAATTTATATTGCCTATCCTTTCAGGAGACCTGGATTCAGTGTTACAAGTACCTCAGGCTTCGGGTCTTCCAGTTTTTCTCTATGGCCCTAAAACCTAAAGATGTTGCTCTATGTTCTGCTGATACTTGAATGGCATTGGCTTATCTGCTTTCAAGGGGAGGGGCTTGCCGATAGGTCAATTGCATTGTCAGATTTTTCATTGTTGTATTGTTGGTGTTTCGCTAAAATAGGCAGCGCTGCTTTGCAGGAGGAGATAGACCACACTGCACAAACTTCAAAGTTTGTTGCCTTTGCTCAAGGTGCCAGAATGGAAGGAAAAGAGAAAGAGGCAAGTATGCATTTTTGGGCAATTTAGAGCTCCAAGAGGGATTTGAATTATCATTGTCTTTTTCATATTATTATTGAAACGGCAGAATGGCTCCCTTCAGGTGGTTTGAAGTGCTACTACTCAGGCTTTGAGTTTGACTGAAGTTCATGTCGTTTCCAGTGTGGTTTGACATTTTCAAATGTCATGTTTCAGGTAGGCTGTCCAGCAAACATTCTCTTCAGTGTGAATATTTGCCACATGCAACACTTTTTCACATTTTTTTCATTTTACAGATGCATCGTCACTGATTTAGACAGAGCAGACTTACGTCTTTTGAAAATCCCACACGCTGTACTCTGGCCAGTTGATGTAGCACACGACACGTCCTGGCAGCTGAGCGGTGCTGGAAAAATAGTACTGGGGGAAAGCCAAGAGCAGCGCAAGGGCCCAGATCACCCCCACCACCAGCTTGGTCTCAGCGGACGACATGCGCTGCTGGAGTGGGTGGATGATAGCCATGTACCTGCAGGGGGAGTTTAACAAAGGCAACGACCTGCTATTTATGCAAACTCAAAGGAGCATCATCCCCTTGAATCGCCCCTAAATTATTTGCCTAGTCCTGCTGATTTGATTTGGGGAGTGAGTGAGATGACTAGTTGAGTTTGTCTTTTTAGTGGGCTGGGTTTTTTTTGTAACCAAGGGTTCTCTCAGATGGAACAGAAAGGATGCGTCTTTGTTTTGACGTTTACCAGTTTTCCTACAATGATGAGTTTTCTGATCAGATGTCAATACTAAACAGTGGCATTATTCATATATATGGCATTGACATGGTACTCCAGAGGTAAGACTACCTCATACTTAAAGTAATAATACCGCAGTACAAAAAACCCCAGCCTACTATAAATCAAAAATGCCTTAATAGAGATGTATTTAAACATCCATCTGTAGCATGCACACAGAGCAGACTCAGAGAACTAACTGGGTGTTTTATACCCAGTTAGGATTGTAAAATATGACTGTGGGACTGCAAAAGCAATTAATTAGCTACTAATTAGATCTTTAGCAGTGTAATTAGATTACTGTACTAATTACTTTCTCTAAAAATGACTGCATAACTTATTAATTACTTAGCACATCTGTCTGGACCCTTTGACCAATGCACAGATAGACATGAAACTGCTCTTTAACTTATTTGAAATAAATTTCAGAAATCATTCCTGAACTGACCAAAGTATTTAAAGGGTCAATGTTACATTCAAAACATTTTAACGTTGCATGTAAACTTTTCATGTTAAATTAACTACTGTTTTATACAGAATTATTATAGTGTATGCTATTAGGTACATCAGATGTAACTTACAGTAATTATATGCATTGATGGTAATACAGTACTGTTCAATTTATACCATGGATATTCATGTGCTATGATGTTTACAATAACCTCCGAGGTCCTTTAAAGAGTATCATAGTGCATGTGCTGAAAAAGACAAATAGCTCACCTGTCCAGGGCTATTGCTGTCATAGAGTAAATACTAGCAAAGACAGCTGCTATTGGAAAGAAGTTGTGAAATCTGCAGTAAACAAGTCCGAAGTACCACTCGTTGTGCACTGCATACACAAAGTTAATAACGGTATTGAAAGCCGACATGGAAGCCTCTGCGAACGCAAGATTGACCAGAAAATAATTGGTCACAGTTCTCATGCGCTTGTGCGCTAAAATGATCCAGATGACAGTGAAATTTCCAACAACCGACACCAGAACTATACAGCAGTACGCGATGGCCCACAGAACTATCTGCCAGACCGGCTGAACGAACTGGTTCGAGAACACATCCGTGTCATTGACCGATGAACCGCTGGTCCCGTTGCCGCTTGAGTTTTGCGAAGTGATGTATAAAGGATCCATGATCAAAAAATCATCAGAGGAAAACGCATTTCAGCGAAGAAGTTTGTTTTGTTGTTTTAAGATTGGGTTGGAAAAAATATGTCCAAATGAGCAACTGAAATGTCAGCGCTCTTGTCCCAGGGTCTTCGGAACACTCCGCATGAATGGCGAGCAGTGTCGAACCAGGCTTGACACCGCGCGCTGCATCTTTCCAGTCATGCGCTTACGCGCATCCTCCCTCCTGTCAGACATCACTGCTTGACTTTCAAACGTGTTTTGAGAACAAAACGCCGAATAAAAATAGCAGACTTAAGCTGGAGTATGGAGGATTTGAAAACTTAAAAACAATACGTACAGTTCAAATTGTTACAAATTGTGCTCTGTATGCCACCAGAACAGAAACGATTAAGGTGAAATTGATGTGCAGACTTTAAGCATTAATTAAAAGTCTATTATAAAATCCTTTCATGCACTATTTTTAATAATCCCCCTATTTTCAAGGACTTGGATATAATTGGGCAAATAAATCTATTTATATATACAGACTAAAAAAAGACTAAAATTTGGAACCCTGTACACTTCAGAATTAATCCGGTTGCTTCTGTCTTCTGTCTTGTCATCAATAAACAGCAGTAACCCAGAGCCACTGGAAGCCATGCTTATGCCATCACAATGCTCCATGCTTCAAAGATGGTGTTGTATGCTTTGGATCATTAGCTGTTCCAAACCTTCTCCGTATTTTGTTCCCATATCCTTCTAGTAGCGGTTGATCTTAATTTCCGTCATCCAAATGCCATTTCCAAAAGTGTTTTTGCTTTTTTGGGTAAAGCTGTGTTTGCACCTTGTGGTAAAAACCCTCTGTATTAGCTCTGGGGAAGTCTTCTCTTGATTGTAGACTTTGAGATTGACACGTCTATCTCCTGGATAGTGTTCTTCTCTTGGCTAGATGTCATGAAAGGGTTTTTCTTTACCATGGAGAAGATTGTCCAATCATCCACCGCTGTTGTTCTCAGTGGACATCCAGGTCTTTTTTATGTTGCTGCGCTCTTTGGTTGTTTTTTCTCAGAATGCAACAAACTGTTGTTTGGCCACTCCTAGTGTTCCTGCATTATCTCTGATGGATTTGTTTTGTTTATGATTCCTAACAATTGCCTGTTTCACTTGTAGGGAGAGCTCTTTTGGATGAATGATGTGGTTTCACATCAATAAATGGCACACTTAGGATTAACTCAAGACCTTTTACCTGATTAATTAATGAAGAAATAACGAAGGAATAGCCCACGCCTGTCATTGAAACAGCATTTGAGTCAATTGTCCAATTACAGTCCCTTGAAAAAAAATGGGGAGGTAAAGAACTGCAATTTCTTAACTTTTCATCTAATTTTGACTAGAATACCCTCTTTTTCATATTTACATGTTTTAAACTAAACGCATTCTTTATTTTACTGTTTTTCCAATCAGCCCGATGACAGTCTTTTGCAAAATCCCTGTTCCTCAGAATGTCATCCTCCAGGAAGTTAGATTATTTTGGAGGGAAAACAACAGCAGTACATCAGTAAGTATTCAAAATTAATTCTGTGATGTTTTGTGGTGTTATTTTGACTCTCTCTAAAGCATTTCAACCAGTTTGGTCGAATTACAGGCCGCACTAAATAGTGGTCATTTATAATCCACCGCTTTAATAACAACATAATAATGTTGATATTAATAATAATATTAGAGTGGATTAAAACATACATTCTGGTATGGTATTTCTGTAAAGCAGTGGTTCCCAACCTTTTTTAACTTATGGCCCACACAGCCAAACACATATGTTTCCGCGGCCCACTGCAAAGGAATTTATACGATCCCGCTTTTTGTGTTGGGTTAACTAAGTACTCGGAAACAAAGCTGTTAATTGTCTTCATTGAATAAACTGGTAATATATTGAATAAACAGAAAACATATATAACGGATCAGCAAACTAGACATTTTTTAATTATATTAAAAATATTACAATTTCTATTAATAATAATTGGCGGCCCTCCTGCAATACCGGCCCACAGGTTGAAAACCACTGCCGTAAAGGAAAATCAACAGTAACTTACATAATTTCTCTTCTTCCTGTCTTTTAAGAAGAAAAAATAGCACAAGGATGGCTAAATCAATTACTTTTATTTTCATCCAAAAATGTTAGTTTTCACCCTGAATGTGGCATTTTCAGATTCCGTTAATAACTAACCTTTAGCCCAACAACAAGGTCAGTGCGTGCATATTTCAAGACGTCCACAGGTGGGAAATGTGAGGACTGGATCAATGCACAATCCTTGACCGGCTCCTGAATCTACCATTACTTGAGCTGTTTTTTGTTGATGTTGTTGTTTTCATCGACAATCCATTTCTCACCACAGAACATCTCAACATCAGAAATTGTTTTGTGCGGAAGGTTATAAATCATCATCAGAAAAATGATGGCCAAGGACATCTATGAAATTTATTCTCTAAAACGGCACAAGTAAAATCATTTCAGTTCGTCACCATGAACGGATACAAAGACAGAAGTTCAATTAGTGAAGTGGCCAATTAGTAAGTGACCTCTGCGCATGCCAATAAATAAGCTTTTGACAGATGTATGCAAATTTACAGATCGTTTAATTCTTCGAGCGGGTGATGCATTCTCTCACAGTACATCTTTTGACTTTTTTCATAGTGTTCTATCACTTAAATGTAAGATTCAGTCCATTGCAAATGAAAAATGCAGTCAAGCACGCCGGGTTATCCTGAGGTTAAGAAGAACTTGACAGCAAAGAGGACTTTGGCTTTTATATTACAGAGAGGAGAATAAAAGCAGTTCAGAATAATTCTATGCTCTACTGCCAGACTATCTTTTTTATTATTTTTGATTCTTCTACTGTAAATGCTTTTCACTAAAGTAGCATTCCCATGTTGTGTAGTCCAAATTGTTTTATTTTTAAGAAAGTGGCTCAAAAATATAACGGTAGGAATAAAACCAATTTTGTCCCTGATGTTACACATTGTTGGTGGCACCCATGATGATGCTCTGCGGTTGTTATTGGATCAAAACAGGAACATATGTTGTGCTGTCAGAAGCGCTCAGGGATATTTTGAAATGGTCAAATGGTGTTTTGATTGGGTGAATGATCTTGACCAGAACAACAGCGAGGTTTTATCCATTGATATGTTTTGTTTTGGTCCCGCTTTGTGCACCTGTCCAGTCCCTCCCTGGTGGCTGTAAGTGTCCAACCCAATGTGAGCGATCAGAATTGACAGCAGGGAAATGGAAATTCAATTTCACACGTCACCTGCTGCTCGCCAGAATGTAATCCACTAGAATGAAGGGAAGAGGAAGTGAAATGAATATCTTCATCAGACACTTGAAGATTCATTTCATCTTGCAATATACAGTGTTTTGTTGATAATTCTATTGTATTAAAACCTGAAGCTAAAAGAAATATGTAAATATTTCAGCCTGGAAACTGCTTGACCCTGGAGTCATGAAGGGTAATTGAGTTTCAGAGAGGCGGTTTGCAGAAAACTCATTCACGTGGTAGAATTGCCTTGGAGGCATGCAACGAATAGAAAAGTGCTGCGTGTTGAGGAATTGTTTTCACCGGTGAGTGACTGATAATCAATACAGCCCATACCGTCCTGTATCATTAAACTAGAACACACAAATTCAGTCATAACCACAAAACAATCTATAATTGAGACTTGTTCCATGTGTAAAACCTTGTTGCATGACATTTAATTAAATGCAATAAATCAATCATGGTTTTAAAACATAAATCTGCTTTATATTTTCTCTACTGCAGGATCTTTGGTCGGAAACCATCAGGCCAAGTAAAGTCACCTTTGTTATTATGGTGCTTTATACAATACAGACTGTTTCAAAGCCGCTTTGCATGATTAAACCTTAAAAAGTAACAGAATCAATGATATTCATATGTAAAATAGAGTCAGCTCAGTGTTGATTAATTTCAGTCAAAGGTGCTAAATGCGATTCAATAAATTGAACAAATTCAATTCAGCTACAAAGCAGAAGAGGATATCATTTTTCAGCTCAATAAATTACCTGATGCTCTCAAATTAATAATATAACTAATTATTAAATATCCTTTTTAAACCCCATCTTTGCAAGGCAAAGGCAAGAGCAGGAAACCATCGAGTGACAAAAATGGAGACAAATCCTGGAAACTGTGGATTTTTTTTTTATCAAAGTTGGTGAGTTTCATAAAAACAATACCTAATACACATTCATCTGAATCTTGTTTGGGTCGAGGAAGAAAGGACCCAAACATCCTAAATTTCAATCACATCAATGGCTGTGTCAAGAGCTCAGCTGCTGTATTTATTAAGCAAAATTATTTATTCATTCATTTTTAGTATGATCTCTGATGAGCCCATGACAAGCGAGGGTGGCGTGCAACGCAGCAGAACCAGGTGAGTGCTAAGAAAGCTGCCATGCACATGTGATCTTCAGAAATGAAATGTCAATTCCAATATCATTCAGAAATTGGATGTACATGCTCCATAGCAGGGTTCACATGAATTAAATTTGATTTGAAGAGTGATCTCTTGAAGAATGGAGTAATCTGTTTCAATGAGCGAATAAACAGATACAATTACTGGCATTCTTCTCACATGCATGTGCAATAAATGAATAAATGATTAGTGGTAGGCTGTTCTCTGAGGTTTGTTAAAGTGTTCTTCAGCTCACTTGAAGAAATGTATAGTGGCTTGCCATGTGTGTAGTTAAAAAGCCAAAGTATTTTAATAGCATATTCATACTTACCTGCTAAACAGCAGCCTATCAGATATTTGCTAGGAAACCATTAAATATAAATTTTAAGTAATATTCATAACGTTATAGCATGAAGTTGTCGTTTAATTCCTAATTAAACATGACTGAGTAAGTGCGGTGTACAAGCAGCTCTCAACACTCGCTATGAATAGAAGCATGGAACTTTTACGCTAAACAAGATGTAAAGGAGACTTGGGTAATTGTGTTGTTTAGTCAGCCATGGTTTTGTTGATTTGTTCATTTCAGTAATCAGTGATTTCTTGAAATGTGGAAAGAAGAGCAAAAGGAAGCAAATTGAAATATTTTTTATTTCATTTCACATAAAAGCATAAAAGTTGTTGCACTGTTTAATGTTTAAAAGTTGTCACTTTTAGTGAATCTGAATTATTTAAAGAATATTCCCTCTCTCTTTAATATAGTTAAGTTTAAAAGTCTGAAATCACATTGAAAACCTGGGAATCAAATTTGAACAAGGATTAGGATTTTGAAAAGTATAAAGCGAATAAATCATGGTGTGATGTAAAATAAAAATTTTTTTTTTTCTTTTTTCTTTTTTTAATAAATGTTGTTCTTTTGAACATTAAGTAAACATAGAATCTTGAAAAAAAATTAATTACGATTTCCACAAAAATATTAAGCATCACTACCGTTTTTAATGTTGAAAATAATAATAAATGTTTCTTGAGCATCAAATCAGCATACTGAAGACATACTTGAAATTCTGCTTTGCAAAAGAATGACATTCTAAAATATTTTAAATAGAAAAGAATTATCTTTAGTTATATTATTTTGGAATATTAAGTAAGCAACTTCTTTCAAAAAATCTTGCCAACCCCAACATTTGAACAGAGCCGGACAAAGGACACAAATCTATTACTTGAGTGAAGGTATAGATTCTACTGATCAAATGTTACTCCAAGTGAAAGTTGTAAATACAGATTTTTACTTGAAAAGTGAAAGTATAGAAGACCTTGCTTTTAAAAGTATTTAAGTATAATGAGTAAATTTCACTTTAAAGCTGCTACATAGAAACGACTTTCTACTTTGAGGACCTTGGTAGAAATGTCTTGGAGTGAAAAGCACCGTATTTGTTAAGTTTCCAGAAAAAATAAAACTTTACAGATAAGTGTACAATAAATAAATGTACTTCACTACTGTCTGCCTCTGCTTTTGAATGTAGCATGCGTTGTAGTAGCCTTGTTTCCAGCGCAGACCTACGTCACCACATTGTTTCCTTAATCTTCTCGGTACTTTAGACCGTGATGGAAACACAGACATCAACAGTTCTGGGAGGGGGGGGTATTTTCCAGATAATTTTGATGAAGAAGAGGCTTTTGAAGGTCAAAACTTATTTGTGACATGCTCTTTGAAGCACGGGAAGCTCTTTGGAACATTCTCAATTTCTAATGAAAACATAATTGTATTAAATTTCAAATAAAAATGCAAAAGAGATGCATTAGTGTTCTCAGAGTTTTGGACCCCATATGTTGTTCTTCCATTGAGCATTCATTATGGAGCTCTCAGCGGTCTGGCAGATCCCTTCTAAACAGGTCCTGCTTTCTTTCAGTTCACCGATCGTGGATGAAATTAGAGGTCTTCAGAACTGCTGCTGGTGAAACTGATAAAATATGGTTGATGTAATGTGCCAACAAGATTTCACAACAACTTTTCTATCTTCCCTTGTGTTGTTGGCAAGAATGATGGGAGGAAAGTTTCAGGTATGTCTCAACACTGAATTTGAGGGAAATCAATTTAAATATATTACAATATTTTAGAGTGCAAGACTCTTACTGGTTGCCAAAAGCATGGTTAAATTAGCCCAAATACACAAAAATGCAAAGTTTATACAAGGCTTGTGGATCGGGAAAGCTAGCCGTCATGTCTTAACCGATCCAATTTGACCTGTGGAGAGCAGGGATGTGAGCATGCATGTGTGTTGATGGAATAAAAGTCCTTCTGAAGTATCTCCAGTGTGTTCACAGATGCCATTGAAACGGCCCAATACTCATTACCCTTCACTCATCGTGCAGTGAATCTGACTCTGGCTTAAGTTCACCTCTAAATCCCTGATTATTATGTCTCAAGTGAGAGGATTTTATGGAGACTTCCTTCTCTGAAGAACAGCAGAACTAGCTCACATCTATTTGGATGAGGAGTCTTATCCTCTGCTTATCCACAAGGACATCTCAGGATTACAAGTTTTTAATTTATTATGATCCGTCTGAGCCAAAGTTTGTCTATACAGTGCAGCAAGAACACAAGCCTTCCATCTTCACAGTGCATGTCTGCTTCAATCTCCGTTTTAATTATGTGAAGAATCATTGAAGATTATTACTCACGCATCACTATTACTGTTCTTCATACTCTAAATGCTTATTTTGCTACAACACAGCTAACAGAGAACATTCTCAGGTTCTTTCAGACTTATAAATAAATATTATCAATAAAAGTTTTTAAAAATGTTTTAGTTGAATGCTCATTTAAAGTGTTTTTAACTGTTCCTAGTTTTACAATGTTCAGAGAATGTTTAAAATAATGGTTGCAAAATTCTAAACTTTCTGGGAAACTTTCTGCTTTAGATTATTTAATGTCTAGTTATTTATATGTAAATATCTCCAGCATTAGGCTGTCAGTCATATGTCGGGTTTATATTATAATGACCATATGCTCTGATATCTGCTTGTCATTCATTAGAGTATTATTCCTTCAGAAGTCAGTCATTAAACTCCTCTCATAATATGAAATATTCATTAGTATATGGATTTTTTTTTTTTTGTTATAACGACATGAATCATTATGGACATCATTATATTTACATTTTACACCCATTTAGCAGATGTTTTTATTCAAAGTAATTTACACATGAGAAATGCCACATATTTTCACATGAAGGATATATCGATTGTTTCATTTTTCCTTTCTGTTGTGTGAAATGAAGACATCAGTCCCCATGTCTGAGTCAGAGCTGATGTTTATATGCTTTCTTCACAGCCCCACAGTTAATCAGTTTACTTCAAACACAGTAGATAACACGACCAGTAAAACAATATCATGATACATCATCGTGGGTCAGTGATATTATGATCTGAAATGAGATGAGTGTGTGGTGCCATCTTGTGGATAGTTTGCGCTCTTAAAAGTGTATTTAAACATTATGCAAAAAACATGCAAATAATTTCTATTCTACAGATTTAGGCCTATTTTCAATTATTTTTTAATTAAACAAAAACACGCATTGTTTCTATTTTACACAGATATGTTGCCACAATGTTCATCACAAATTATAATATTTGATAATTATAGTATTTTCATCAAAAAAGGAGTCTAGTAAACGTTTATCACACTTATCATTTTGCTAGTGTTTTTTACGTACAATTATTAGGCAAGTGAGTATTTTGACCTTATCATAAAGGTGATGTGCATTTGTGTAACGAGGTGGGTGTGGCCTGAGGAGATCAACACCCTATATCAAGGTGTGCATAATTACAAAAAAGAGATTTAACTGACTCTGAAAAGGCAAAAATTGTAAAAAGTTTTTCACAGGAACGCAACACTCTTGAAATATCTAAGATATTGGATGCGTGACATGCTTGGGTGAACACTTTTTGAAAAGATGGCAGAGGAAGGAACTCACCGTGGCCGTACCTCGAAAAGTCCATGACCCTGACTGAGACAACAGTCTTTTTTTTTGCCATGTTGGTACTGTTTAGAGTAGTTTATAATAATGTGGTTTAAGCTTCAGTGAGTTACACACATGCATGCATTCAGATTACAATACACACACACTCTCAACACCTTTTGTTATTTGTTATTATGCTTGTTCTGTTGCCAAATTGGTTTGGAACAATTGTTAAATAAATAATTGCACAAATATTTGTGCCTATCTGTTTGAATGACATTTTTTTTTTTATCACTAAGGTTGCACTGATTTAAAGTTGTTTCAAAAAAAAAAGCTTTGACGTAGTTAAACTACTTTTGCCATGTTGCTGTAGCTTAGCTTGCTACATTTCTCAGGGTAGTAGCTTTAGTGTAGTTAAGCTTAATTGAATGTAGAGTAACTGATCGCTTAGCTTACTACATTTTCTAAGTAGCTTGCCCAACACTGCCAGGAACTCCTTATCCTCCAGTGCTGCCATATTCCACAACTGCAACCTACCTGGAGTGCCAAGAAGTATGAGGTGTTCAGTTCTCAGAGACATGACCAAGGTAAGAAAGGCTCAAACTCGACCACCTCTAACCAAGATACATAAGTTGAAACGTCAAGAATGGGCCAAGAAATATCTTTTATTTTTTTTTATTTTTTTTTCAAAGGTTTTGTGGACTGATGAGAGTGACTCTTGACGGACCAGATGGATGGGCCCGTGGTTGGATCAGTAATGGACACAGAGCTCTGCTTTGACTCAGATGCCAGTAAGGTGGAGGTGGGGTACTGGTATGGGCAGGTATTATTAAAGATGAGCTAGTTGGACCTTTTCGGGTTGACAATGGACTCAAAATCAACTCTCAGACCTACTGACAATTTTTAGAAAACACTTTCTTCAAGCAGTGGTACAGGAAAAAGTCTGGGTCTTTCAAGAAGACTTTGATTTTCATGCAAGACAACGCTCCATCACATGCATCAAAGAACTCCGCTGCATGGCTGGCCAGTAAAGGCCTAAAAGATGAAAAACTAAAGACATGACCCCCTTCCTCACCTGACTTAAACCCTATTGAGAACTTTTGGGCCCTTCTTAAGCAGGAAATTTACAGTGAAGGTAAACGTGTCTGTGGTTGCGGCTGCACAAAAAGTTGATTCTGAGCAGATCAAGAAACAATTTCATAAATGTTTATTTGTAAAGTTTGAGTTTGTGACAAAATGTGACTTTAACAGGTGAAAATAAACAAGTGAGATAGGAAAATCTTTGTCATTTAATTGCATAATAATTCTGCACACTAATAGTTGCCGAATGTTGGTTTACATGTAGATATTGTCTTAAGAAACCCAAAATTTCACTTCTACTACTTAAATGTTCAGGTTTGAGGGTTTGTTAACATTTTGGATTGACCAAGTGCACTGTAGTTGTACAATGACAAAATTTATCCCTAAATACAAATAATAATTTAATAAAAACTCAAGCCGTATGTTTAGTTGGAGGAGACTGATGCATTGATATTCAGATATTTTTATCGGTCCCAATACATTTTTGCCCGTCACGCAGAACCTAATTTTGCTGAGATTGACGTGTTCATGGGTCAACATCTTTGTTCACAATATTGTGATTACCCAATCAGATTTAAAGAACCAGTTTATAATTTTGGTGAAGTTTAGGCTTACAATCAGTGTTTGGTGCTTGTACATTCATCTATCAATAAATATGATTGTGTAGAGATATGATCAAAACAGTTATAGGGTCAACAGGACATGTACATCGAACTCAGCAAAATCAGGATGTGCGTGGAGGCACTGTTCTGTGCATCTGCAACATATATTAATATGCATTTAACATATGCATGACTCAAGTTGAACTGTCAGACAGTAGCAAACAGCCAGCGGGGTGTTCAGAGTGAGCATGCTGTGTGTGTGTCATTTAATGAACTTCATGTCACGTTTTCTGCCACCGTTCTGTGTTCAGCGCTGTACTTATGACCCGCAGCGCTTGACTCTTCAGCCAATCACAACACAGACAGACGTGATGGGTAATCATTGTGATCGGCTGTCTCTGTGTCTGATACCGTACAGAGAAATCTGATCCAGACAGATGCTCATCGCACCGGTCATCTCAACGCCACTTCTGTAACAAGGTAAGAGCTGATGGTTATTCATTCTAAAGTTCTTGTAGTTATCAGTAGTTAAAGTTATCTTTTAAGTAGAATATTTAATAAACTTTGTTAATATCAAATAATTACTGTTCCAATTCCTAATGTAGATCCAAGGTTTTGTCAAATAAATAAATAGCGATTGATTTTTCATACATAACATGTGTATATATATATATATATATATATATATATATATATATATATATTACTTAAACTGTTTCTGCAATTTTTTAAGCTAAAGTATATACAATAGGCTATATATATATATAGTGTATTTTGTGAGCCTTTAGTGGTAAAAAACATTCAGAAGTGTAATTGGTTAAATCAGTGGATGTTTCCTTTGAGTCACAGAGGCGTTCCCCCATGAACAGATCAATGAAGCTGTCAGTCCTGATTATCTGTTTATCCTGGAGTTGTTCTCCGTCTGGTGTGAAGGACACTGTTAATTACTGTAGTACATGTCTTCTTACATTACAGCAGAATGATTGTGTAGATAGTTAACACAGCATTATATTACTGACAGCACTGAATTCATTTTGTTTAAATAGTTTGTTTTGGGGTTATTATCGGTAATGAAAATTAAGCTAAAACTGTAACATTATTTTAAATATAAGCTGAAATATAAGAATGTTATATTACATTATATTATTCTGAAAAAACACTTTCAAATTTTATTTGATTTAGTTTTAAATGCTTAAAATAAAAGAATGAAGTTAAAGCCAAATACTAAGCAGAAATAATTAAGATACAGGAATTGAATTAAAACAAACATAAACATAAACGAAGGCTTAACGGTAGACAAAAAAGAAACTAATAAAAATGGCGAAAGAACATGAAAAAATTACTGCTTAACCTAAAAATTGAAACCAAGCAGAAAAATAATAAAATAATATATGTATTATATCTTATACTATTTTTGAGTTAATTGTTATGAAACAAACTGATGTAACTCAAGAACAAATCATTCATCAACTAAATCAAATGATTCATTAAAAAATGGTGATTCATTCATGGATTAAATATCGCTGCTCCTCTCAGGAATTTCAAACTGTTTGTTGTTTTTATTTTTCTAGGCTTATACCTTTAGTTTCATTTTAGTTATTTATAGACTTTTCACAAATTGGAAGGAGACTGAGGCACAAGGCCTAGATTTAGACCTATACAAGATGTGTGTTGTGAGCAGTGTTATTTTGATGATATTTATGTATTAATATAGTATTTATTAGTATTTTGAATTCATTTGAATTATTCTAGTGCTGTCAAACGATTAATTGCGGTTAA
The DNA here is from genome assembly GCA_032359435.1 of Enteromius unitaeniatus. Classification (NCBI taxonomy): domain Eukaryota; kingdom Metazoa; phylum Chordata; class Actinopteri; order Cypriniformes; family Cyprinidae; genus Enteromius; species Enteromius unitaeniatus. Next base: position 14,510,608 of record JAUMHI010000051.1, read on the forward strand.
TCACATACATACGTAAACTTTTATTTTGGATGTGCACTGTGTATATTTATTGTGTGTGTGTATAAATACTCACACATATAATATATATTTAGAAACTACATGAATATACATTTATATATGTATATTTGTATATATTATATATAAATGTTTAATATATAAACAACATATTTTTTATTAAATGTATACATGCATGTGTTTGTATGTATGGATTTTATATATATATATATATACACACACACACATATATAAAATATACACAGTATAAAACCTTTATTTTGAAAGTGGTTCATTGTGATTGTTTGACAGCACTGTTTTATTATGTTTATAATTATTTGATATTTTTTATTCAGTTTATTTTTTCATCTTTCATTTTCATAGTTTTATTTCAGTTAATAAACATAGTTTTAGTGCATGCACTCCCCACAGTGCCACAGCTACTGCTCCTGAATGTATGAATCAATCTATTATGTGACAGTGTGTGACATAAGCTGTGTGTGTGTGTGTGTGTGTGTGTGTGTGCTGACAGTGAACATCCTCCCATAATTATGCCAATGCATTGGGTTTTCCTTTCCCACCAGCGACAGGGACATTGATCTAATGAAGCTGCAGGTCCACGTGCCACATCGCGTGGGGTTCTCTCAGGTCCTTTGACTGAGCTGGAGGCCAGCTAGAACTCCCTACAAACAAACTAACTGATAAGCACTCGTTAGTTATGTGTAAATACACTAAGGTGATGTTATCTGCAGAGTGCTTTAATGAGGCAGAAGGAAATATATGCAAATCCATCAAAATATTCAAAGTTTTTGAAACGTTATGTTTAAATATGCATCTGAGGCAATATCTAATTAAACATGCAGGAATTTGCATACATTTCCAAAAGCAGGAATCTGAATACTAGATAAAGGCGGGTTAAATATTCTTTTTTTTTTTTTTTTTTTTTTTTTTATATTAAAGTTTTTACAGAGGAATTTTGAGCAAAACTGAATCTAAATTAAATTATATAAATCAGATAATAAACCCCCATCTGTAAATCCCTTCAATATATCGATAGGAATAAAATGTCTTTGTCGTAGGTCTTACTACAGTGGTCACAAAGTCTTTTATTCTGTCAGGATGGACCATGACTGGCATGGCAGCAGGAGAAGTGGTCACCGCAGCAGACACAATGAGGATGAGGATGGTGAGAGGATTTTTAACAATATTTGGCAAATGTACCTGACCTACAAACCACTTTTTGATAAGGAAACTGTATAAAAAGGTTAATACAAATATTCACTGTTCAAATGTTTCTCCATGTACAAGTATGTTTACAATATTAATATTTACAGTTTAGTTTATGACATTAAATATTAATATACCACTTTAATATTAATATATTATGTCATTAAAAATATTTTTTAAATGTTTTATTATATTATTATATTATGTTTATACATTAAATATGTTTATTTAATATGAAATATATGAATAGAATTATAGAATTGTATATACATGTAAATAGTTTCAAAATATATACTGTATGTGTGTGTGTTTATGTACATAATAAATATGCACAGTTCATATGGAAACAAAAACTTATTTTGGATGCAATTATTAATTTGACATATATCTATGTAAAAATATAAAATATATCTATGAACTTTTTCAATAACATTTTTGTCTACTTGATCAGACTGATGTCCTACATCTGTTTAAACTACCTAAAAATATATACTCAATTTTAAAACTACAAAAGAAAAAAATTATATATATATATATATATATATTTATATAATTAATGTAATAAAATATATAACAGTGATTAAAGTACATTTACTTAAACAAAATCAAAAGGAAACATATTGGAATGTGAATTGTTTCCATGTTGTAAACACTATCAAATATAAACTCGTCGCTATTTAATTCTGTTTTTAGAGTCGGTCTACGTTGGCGTTCCAGTGCCACGGAGCTACAGAAGGAAGCGCAGACATCACAGACACACGTCACATCATTCCCACGACCGGGACAGTCGGGAGAGACACCACAACCGCCACGAACACCCGAACCGAGAGGAACCATGTGACGCAGATGAAGGAGAGCAGGATTCAAACGAGCTCTCTGACATCAACTCCACCAGTGAGCTTCTACAATCTTGAATTCAATCTTTTTGTCAACTTGTTTTCTTTCACTCAGCAGAGGTATTGCTATTTCTCTCATTGATCTACACTCAGGCATCTCAGTTTTGAAATGATGTATTTGGTAATATAAGTGTGTAAACTTGGATCAATGAGGCCTAGGATCAGTTAGTTTCAGTCTTTGTAGGCCAGTCATTCTGACCAGCAAACACCAAAAGTGTAACAAGGCACTGTAACCAAAAATCTTAGCAAATAATTAATGTATAAAATCTAGTTTTAGTTTTAATTTTAAGAAATGTGCAATGCTGCTTTGGCAACTAAAATAAACACTTTAAAAAATAGTGTAATTTCTTTCAAGCATTAACTAACATGAACAAACAATGAAGAATATATTTATTACAGTATTTATTCATCTTTGTTAACATTAGTTAAGAAAATACATTATTAGTTCATGTTAGTTAACAGTGCATTAACTAAAGTTAACAAACACAATCGTGATTTTAATAATGCATTAGTAAATGCTGTAGAAGTATTGTTGTATTGTATTGTTTATTCTTAGCCAGTAACATTTACTAAAAACATGTTTTTTTTTTTAAATGTTTTTTAGTTTTAAATAACTATAATGCCCTGATACAGTTACTGATATAGGTTTGTTTTTAAATAACATGCATCTTTGCAAATTATTGATTGAGTGATTGAGGTTTCAGACTTAAATTCTGAGGAGAGAGAGCAAGAAAGGGAGGGATCAGCAAAGCTGGAGGAGGAGAAAAACACTTGTTGGGCCTTTCATGCGTGTGGCATTTTGCCCTGCTTTAGTTTTCAAGAAAAGAGCAACACTGCTTAGAAGAAAAGTTCAAGAGCAAGAGGACACACTCGTAGGGAAGGGGCATCTAAAATGAAGTTCGAGCTCAGTTAACGGGTTCATCACAAAATCGCTGAATCATTAGGAAGTGCAATTTCAAATTTGTATTAATAGATCTTTTTCCTTCAATGAAACTTTAAACCCTGGACTTTCTGAAGGATGGATCAGGAACAGCGTAGGTTGACGGGGTCCTTTAGTATTCAGGACTCAATACAGTCGTTGACGTCCAGTCTGGGCTCTCAGAGCACTCAACTAAGCAGCTTCACAGGTACAGTCACAGACGTCATTATCGCCTTGCTATTGCTGCCAGTTCTTCTTATTAGCTTTGTCCTGGAGAGTTTCTTCCTGGAATTGTGGTCAGAGCACACTTGGTTTGGAGTTTGACTCTGCTATATCATGATTTTGCTAAGTATTAATTTATTGGCACGTTTGTTTTGCTGATCAACCATCACTGAAGTCACAAGGTTGGTTGATGATTATAAGTTTAAGGACAGTCAAAGATATTTTGCATTATAACATTATGTTTGTGACATTTATACATATTTACCCACAAAGTTCACTTTTCTGTAATGCAAAATAAATATATAAATAAATGTAAACTACATCAGCATAGCATGAATTGGTTGATTGATTGATTTTAATCTCTGTTTTTAAAAAATAAATAATTGTGTGACAGCAATTTGTTGATTGTTGTATATATGTATATATATATATATATATATATATATATAAAACAACACAAAAAATTTGAATAATGAGACAAAAATAAAGAAGTAAAATATCTGCATTATTTAAAAGAGAATTTTAGGGGAAATGTTTTTCAATTGTCATGGTAAATAATGACAAAAATTCCTAAAAAAAAGAAATCGCATTCCCCCCCCAAAATCCACTTTTCTGTAATGCAAAAATTAAATTAAATAAAATAATGATCAAAATTAATTTTTGTAGATTAAAAAAATTCTGTGTAAGTTATTTTTTACTGTTTTATATATTAAGAATTATATTATATTATAATTATAAGAATGATATATTAATATTATTTTAATATTTGAAAATAATGGCAATTACAAATTCAGAAGTAAAACATTTGTGTTACAAAAATTTGAGGGAAAATATCCTTTAATGTTAATAATGTCGGAGTGCAAAAAAATATAATGGTTCTAAAATAGACCTATTTGTAAAGCCAAATATATTTTATTCTTTTTAATATTTCCTTTTATTTTGATATGCAATATGAGTCGCACATCAGGTTCATGATGATTATTAAAAACAAGATAATCAGTGTTCATTCTCAACCTTTCCTCTAATCAGAAATTAATAAAACTATGACGACACCTCAAACTAATTTAAATATCTAGTGACTCCATTAAAGTTGAATTGATTAACTCAAAGTTATTCAAGTAGGTGAGCTATAAATAATCCGGTGCATTGTACACTACTCTGCATTGGCATTCTACTACCTCATGTTTTTGTGATTGTTACTTCAGGATTAGAAGGATTACATGAAGAAAAACACCCACGTGTTAATAATCCCGAGGAACAGCCAGAGATCGAGAGGAAGGTTGTCATGCATGGGCTCACAAACACAGACTTGCTCCATTAGTCTGAACATCAGATGTAATGCACATGACATTAGATTGAGAACAGGTTTTAGTAGCCCAGACTGGAGCTTATGTAATTTGACTTTACTTAATATATAGAGTCAATAAATTTGATTAAGTTACTACAGGTCTGTTCACATTAGATATTGATTCTGGCATCATGCATCAGATTAGAGTAAGCCATTTTCACATGCTTGTTTTAAGTTAATCTACCGAAAAATTTCTTTTGATGCTTTCGGATATCGGCTTGATTTATGAAGAGATTTATGCACATTTATCTTCAAAGGAAGATTGTTAAGATAATTAACTTTAAACAGTGTCATAGATTTTGACTTTAGATGTCGTGTTAATGATTGGTGCACGACTCAAGTCGAGCTGAATTTAGTGTAATCTTAAATCTGAAAGCTCAAGCTTTTGAAATCAAATTCTCATTCTGATTAGATGCATGATTGACTAATAATGAGAATGGAATCATTGATGGCCTCGGGAGCCGTGCATCGTAATGATCCTGCTCTGTCGTATTCAGATTTCATTTCAAGTGGGTCAGCACAGGGTCAGTTCACACTGAGCCAAAGGCAAAACATAACACCCAGACTTATACGTCATAAAGGCCAATAGGCTTCTGCTTAATGCAAAGAATCAAACTCATTTTTACAATTAGGAGGTGTTGAGCTACAGGCTGTTATTGACCCCTTTTGTATGGACATAGTGTTTATTTGCTTGCTTCTTCATGCTTAAATGCTTGCGTTGTTGCTTGTTGCCTGATATCATGCAAACATACACTAAAAAGTTGCATGAAAGACATTTATAATTGGTTTTCTATTTATTTATAACCATTCAAAAAAAAAAAATCCCAAAATTGCATTACGGTTTAATTTGAATTTAAATCTTACTTTATTTCAGCGAGTTGCCAATGCAACATTTTAAATTTTGATTTAGTTTAACTTCATACTAAAATAGCTAAAATTTAAACATAAAAAATTAAGTAAAGTAAAAAAATTTAAGTAAAAAAATATAAAATTAATAAAATAAATGTAAGTAAAAATTGTATTAGTTTTTAAAAAAGCACTGCAGCAAAATAACACTGGTTATCAAGATTCAAACTACCCTCACCTACTAAAGCACGACTTTGCATTTTGTCAAAGTAGCTTAAGCTTTGCTTTTGTATTTGTGTGTGTGTGTGTGTGTGTGTGTGTGTGTGTGCGTGTGACAGTGTCACCTGCTGCAGAGAGACTACGTCACATCCTCAGAGAGGAAGATGAGCCCACACCCACCCTCTTCACTGAGATGGACACACTGCAACATGAGGGTGGAGAGATGGAGTGGAAAGAGTCTGCCAGGTGACACACAAACTCATCACTTCTGAAGCCCTTGTGACATTATCTAAATTATGAAAAACAGATTCCTCCAATTTAAGATTTGTCTCTTGAACTTGATCTCAGTTACCTTTAGAATTTTACACTTTATCCAAAATTTCAACTATTGGGGTGCCTCAGGGCTCAGTTCTGGGACCACTTCTGTTCTGTGTCTACATGACGTGACTAGGCTCTGTCATTCAGAAACATTGCTTTTCATATCACAGCTATGCTTATGACACTAAACTCTACTAAACTCATTCCATCCTGATGATCTAAAGATAGCTGCTTTAGACATTTCTTGCTGGATGAAGGACTCTAACCTTTAACTCAACCTAGCAAAGACAGAACTGATTTCATCAAAATGTCACCATCCATTTAGGCACATCAACTATAACTCCTTCCAAAACAGCCTGAAACCTTGATGTTACGATTGATGGTCAGCTGACTTTATCAGACCATGTTGCTAAAAAGGCTAGATTTGCTTTTTACAACTTCAAGAAGATCAGGCCCTTTCTTTCTGAACATGCTTCACAGTTCCTTGTTCTACGTGTACTGCTTTAAGCTAGCTTAAGATATAAAATATATATATATATATATTATGTAAAGGATAATGTAGAGGCAGCCGGTAGTTATCGCAGAAATAAGCCCCGACAGTGTGATCAGGATCAGGTCTTGTATCATGCTGAAGGGGCTTATTTTGCGATAATTATCGACTGCCTCTGCATTATCCCGCTTATTATACGGCTACTTGCCACATATGGAAAAAAAATGGACATGAATTTGAAACATTTTATTGGCATATTTGTTTTAGATTAACGTTTTCATCCTTCCGCGAAACGATATAATACCACGTCACTAAGACAATTTATAATATCTACATATGAGTATATAATAACAGATACATTTAAAATTTTCCATTGTTAATTGTGGTTGTCCAGTGTTTGTGACAAGATGGCGCCAAACGGTAATCTTTGTTGGCGCGGAGGGATTTGAAACATATAAGTAGTACCGGCTATGCGTTATTACTTTGG
>JAUMHI010000051.1:14550439-14565439 GCA_032359435.1 Enteromius unitaeniatus
TTTAACACTAGAGGACGCGGTTGCGTCACATTTTACTAAATGCAGTGATGGTCAGTACACACAATGACATTGATTTTACAACAAACCCACTGATGCATTACATTATTGCAGTTGATTTATTTAGACTACTCTTTATTACTATTTAAACATAACGCTTTTATTCTACTGCTTTTGATTTATACTGATATATATATATATATATATATATATATATAATTGCGTGCTACAGCAAAGGAATTGAAGTTGAAATGTGCTTTAATTGTCATCATCAAATCAAATGCTGCAAAAAACTTCTTTATAATAACCTTTATTTCTTACCATTTAATTTTGTGATGAAATTCACCACTGTGTGTGTGATGAAGAGAAGGCTCGTGCTATTACATAACAACACCACGCGCTACAACACCGTGCCGCGAGCAAGGAAACAAATCAACACGGCAGAAAATATATATAGATAACATCATTTTGAATCGTGGGAATATTAGATGCTTAAATGTAGCCTGTTTAAACTCATTAGCGCAATTTATCACCTTGAGACGTTTATCTGTAAAGCCCTAATGTTATGTATTTAAAATAAGCATGCATATTTTGACGTTATTACTAATTATTTTCACTATATTGAAAGTAGGCGTTGCGCAATTGTGCATTATGCAAATGAGGGGGCGGGGTCCGCGTATGGCAGCGATGACGTGACGTAAGGTCCAGCCTTGCGGTGAGAGCGCAACAAACATGGCGACAGAGCGGAGCGGACAGGGGTGTCTTCTAACTTTCATCGTGTTCCTCTGGAGCTCTGTCGGCGGGCGAACGGAGACGTCGAGCCCCGGCTCCAGCGGTCAGATCCTGGGCATGCGGCTGGAGAGGAGCGACAAAGCGGCCAGCACGACGGAGGACGGGCTCATCCAGGTAACGGAGGAGAGCAGCGTCCTGCTCAGGTTTTACGGGGTGCACCTGAGCCCAGACGCAGCATCCCACATCAGGTTCACGGAGTACGTGGATACCGAGGACAGCGACGCCTTAAACAGGACTTGTGAAGACTTCACCAAAGACCTGAGCATCAGTACCTACATGAACGTGAGCAACAGTCGGACGTCAGGTCTGGTGAGTGTTTATGTGAAGCCACTGCGTAAGAGTGAACGGGAAAAGACCTACAGCCTGTGTGTCAGGCAGGGCTTGGGAGACAAGTGGGTGCAGCTGGGTGAAAATGATGGGAAACTGGTGGTCATAGAGGAGAAAGAATCACTTCTGCCGCTTTGGCTCCAGATCATCCTGGTTTCGGGCTTGCTGATGCTGTCTGGCATGTTCAGCGGACTCAACCTGGGGCTCATGGCGTTGGATCCGATGGAGCTTCGCATTGTGCAAAGCTGTGGAACTAATAAGGAAAAGAAGTATGCACGCAAAATCGAACCCATTCGGAGCAAGGGCAACTATCTGCTTTGCTCTTTATTGTTGGGTAACGTGCTGGTCAACACAACTTTGACCATTCTGCTAGATGACCTGATTGGCTCGGGGTTGGGAGCTGTGGTGGCATCTACTGTCGGCATTGTCATATTTGGTGAAATCGTGCCACAAGCGCTCTGCTCGCGCCATGGTTTGGCCGTAGGTGCCAACACCATCATGCTGACCAAATTTTTCATGCTCCTCACCTTCCCCTTGTCGTTCCCTGTGAGTAAGCTTTTGGACTACATTCTCGGGCAGGAAATTGGCACCGTCTACAACCGCGAGAAGTTGGTGGAGATGCTGAAGGTCACCGAACCCTACAACGATCTGGTCAAGGAAGAGCTGAACATCATACAAGGCGCTCTGGAACTCCGAACCAAAACGGTCGAGGATGTGATGACGCCGCTGAGCAACTGCTTCATGATCCACACCGACACCGTACTGGACTTCAACACCATGTCTGAGATCATGGAAAGCGGCTACACCCGGATACCAGTGTACGACATGGAGCGCTCCAACATCGTGGACATCCTGTACGTCAAAGACCTGGCCTTCGTCGACCCCGACGACTGCACCACACTAAAAACAGTCACCAAGTTCTACAACCACCCGGTGCATTTTGTCTTCCACGACACTAAGCTGGATGCCATGCTGGAGGAGTTTAAGAAAGGTTAGTGGTTGCGTGTTTCATGTGCATCCTGAGTCTTCTGAGCAGAACATGCTGTGCTCTCAGGAAGCAAAGGCTTTGGCTCCGTGCAGTTGTTTCATCCTCCTATTGATTATGATGGGTGCCCAGACTCCCCCTGAGAGCAGAATCAATAACCATATGCTCCCTGTATCACCCGTCGATCAATATGAAGCTCGTCTAGTGAAGGCAGAGGAATGCCATGCTGCCAAAAGCACCCCGACACTCATAAAAAATTGACACCATCATCCGGTCCAGCAGAGTTTGCACACTCACCGAGGGTTTGAACCAAAATATTCCCCTTAATATCCAGATTAGTACAAGTTCATCAATTAGAGAGAAAACAGTTTTATTTGTTAACATGAAATAACTTCATCAGTTAACATGAACTAACCATGAACAATACTTTTTACAAATCATCTTTAAAGTTAATCTCAGCATCTACTAATGCACTTGTAATATCAAAAGATGTATCTGGTTTCTTTAGTAAGTGAACTAACATGGTTATTTATCATTAATTAACGATGTAAAAAAAATATATAGCTTATTTGTGAACTAACCAATGTTAACCAATTTTATTATTATTATTTAATTGAATTATGAACTGCTAAAAGGTATGCTTAGGGTTATTATAGTTGAAATATTAAATATTGAAATATTAAAACTGAAACAAAAAAATTAAATAAGCAAACAGCAACAAAAAAAACATGCTCATAACTTTGTAAAACGTTTGTAAATTCTGTAAAATAAATGTTCACTGAAATAAAAATAAAAAATGTAAAAAATATTAAAAGGTTACATTTTTAATAAAATTAAAGTGATAACTTAAACTTTAAAATGTTCTATATTATATTGATATTAATAAAATATATAATAGAATAAAATAAATAAATAAATAAAAGTCTATTTTTTTCCACTTAAATTATTGGCTTAAATTATAACAATTATAATTAAGCTGTTGAAGCTCATTTGAAAATACAGTTTTACCCCAGAATTGTAATGTTAGATTAATGAGTTGTATGGGCAGTGTTTTGAAATGATTGGCAGTTTGAAGTTCCTCCCACTGTATTTTTCATCTTCCAATTACTGCAGCACTGCAGAGGTGCCAGAGAGGGACAAAAGCGATATGACAGGCACTGTATAGTCAAAATGCCAGCTCAGGACATAGCTTTTATTGCATTTGACAATAAATTTATAGAAACTCTCCACACCCTATTCAAACGTGTTTTCAGAATTTGTTTTAAATGAGCTCCACTGAGATATGAATGCTTGTAAATAAGCTTATGAGTATGCAAATAAGCAAATGTGAGTGGTTTTGCTAAATTCCAATCCCTCAGGAACACTGGAGTGTATCTCAATGAGAAAATATTAGCTCTTCTCTTAAGCAAGTCTGCTGGTATGATGCTTTCTTTAGTATATAAAAAGGCCCGGTCTTGTACTGCATTTCAGAAAAAAAATCAGCGTATTTCCTCTGTTTGAGATGACTTATTAGGGCTATTTTTAAAAGTCGTGTTGTTTTGGGTTAGTGATTTGAGAAACGTTTAAAACATTTTTTAATTCCTGATATACTTGTATTTTAAATAGAGTTCAGAGCTTTATTGGGGAAATACATGCATTAACATACAACAACAACAACAACAACAAAAATAATTGTTGTCAGCATTGGTAAGAACTTCCGGATCAGTCCCATTTATTTTGGTTCAGACTTGAGCATTAAGTGCTGCACAAATTAAGTTTTTGACAGTTATACAGTTTTATTATACAGTTTCTGTGGAGTAGTGTTGATTTTGCAGCATTTTTAGAATCCCTCTTAACTTTAAATACCATCAAAGTGTCGTCTGCTCCTGCCATACTCCATCCTTTCCTTTTTCCTTTCTTTTTCTAATCCCCAGACATCTCCGTCATTTCCCCTTCCTAAGCTCTTTTCGCTCTAAGTTTAGTAGCACTTGTGATCTGACTCTCTTCTGGCTCCAAACAGCACTAATGGTCCCGTATTGCTTAAACGGTTATGATTGATCCGGCCCCTCGGATAAACCAAGATGATGAATAATTCATGGGGTTTTTAGACTGCAGTGATAATACAGCTCATTAATATGCATGTCCATGCAGTGCTTCCATACCAATATGGTTTGAATTATTCTACACCCACTCAGTGGGTTTCCTAGCCTGGTGTGAACTGAATCTTTGTTAAATAACTATTAAACAGCCATTAAATTTGCAATTGCAGCACTTGGTTCATTTGTTTTCCCCATTTTCAAAGCGTTCGACATGTTTAGTGGGAGATTTGTATCTCAGGTTTTTCTATCCACAGGTAAATCCCACCTGGCCATCGTTCAGAAGGTGAATAATGAGGGTGAGGGAGATCCATTCTACGAGGTTCTAGGTCTGGTTACGCTGGAGGACGTCATCGAGGAGATCATCAAATCTGAGATCCTGGATGAGTCTGATCTCTACAGTATGTTCATGCGAGTGATTTTCTTAATTGTTTTCGAAATTTCATGTCTAGGGATGAGATATAACCAGTGGAATTGACCAGTCAATTGATTTATTGATCTAGGCTTTCCCAAAAGCAACATAAGCCTAAGTAGATTATTGAGACTAACAATGGCAATGGTTTTTATTGATTTACTTGGACTTATTATGCCGAAGTTGAGCACTGGTTGACTGATTAAAGGGATAGTTCACCTAAAAATGAAAATTCTTCAAAACCAATAAAGCCCCAGTTATACTAAAAACAATCACTATAAAGATAACGGTTTTCACGTATACATCAGCGAACAATATTGCCTGTTTATTGCGTCTGCCACTTTAAATTCTTGAACTTATTACAGCAGGATTGATTCTAAATGGCTATTAATGTTTGTACCATTCATCAGCTGGGAAAAAATCGCTCTTAAAATGATTCCAACAATATAGTTTCTCTGTACCTTTATCGTTATAGTCGTGGTGTGTACTCTGCCATTCTTTAACATTGGGAACGATTTTTAGAACTATATCTTTGTCGTTATCTTTATAGTTATTGCCCTTGATGTGAATAGGGCTTAAAGTGCCCCTATTATGCCTTTCCAAATATGATCGTTCATGCAGTGTGTCATGTAGCTGTGTGTAACTATCTAACTATAAACTATCTGCAAAATTGTGACGCCGACAGTGCAATAAATGAAGTTATTGTTTATCAAAAAAAAAGAGTCGGCTCACATTCGCCTAAATGAGTCGTCAGCAATTCAAGAAAACACTGTATTCTGCGCTGTCCTTCAGCGTTTCGTTTTCGACACACTCTGTAGCGGTAGACCAATCATTAAGGACCAATCACAGCAGTGAGGAAGGCGGGATTTAGATGGGAGTCTTTGAACTGCTTCACATGAGTCGTTTACGAATCATTTAGAAATGGGGTAAAATGAAATCTATTTTTGGAGAATGTGTTTTTTGACCTTGCATACATCATAAGACTCATAAAGCAATATTAGCCACCTTTAAAATGGCATAATAGGGGCACTTTAAGATCATCTTCAAAACACAAATGAAGATACTTTTGATACATTCCAAAAGCTCTCTGACCCTCCCTCCATAGACAGCAAGGATCCTACCACGATCAAGGCTCAGAAAGATGGTGAGGACATCGTTATATTATATTAAATAATCCACATGACATCAATGCTTTAACCACAGTTTATGTAACTATGAGAATACTTTTTGTGCACAAAGAAAATGGAAATAGCGACTTTATTCAACAATTAGTCTGCCCTGTGTCACACTGTAGCACCATTTTGGAAAGTATCACATACGTATTTATGTGTTTATCTGAACGTAAACAACGGATACATGCGTTAACTCATTTGTTTATGTGTGTGATAATCTCCAAAAATGGCGCTATAGGGTGATGCTGCGGAGACGAATTGTTAAACAAAGTCCTTATTTTTACATGCACGAAAAGTATCTTCGTAAAATCATGCCACATTTAATTTTATAAACAATCTACTTGTTAGGTTTCTGAGCCTTGATCGTGTTGGGATACTGTCTATGGAGGGTCAGAGAGCTCTTGGATCTCATCAGAAATATTCTAATTTGTGTTCCAAAGATGAACTAAGGTCTTGCGTGGCATTTTTGTGTGATCTATCTCTTTAATGTTTACTTTTTTGCCTTCAAGCTGACAATCGTAACAGAAAGAAAGTGGATCCCAACAAGAACAAGAGGGACTTTTCTGCTTTCAAACATGAGAGGGAATCAAAAGTCAAGATATCTCCACAACTAATGCTGGCAGCGCATCGTTTCCTTGCTACTGGTGAGCTGTTATGTCTATTAGACCCCTCCTCGGTCTTTGAGCACTTGCTATTGGAATTAACAGGGGATTTTTGTCTTGTCCCATCTTTCCGTAGAGGTGAGCCTTTTCAGTCCACTCCAGATTTCAGACAAGGTCTTACTGCGAATCCTCAAGCACCCGGATGTCATTCAGGAGATCAAGTTCAACGAGAACGACAAGCGCTCACAACAGCACTATTTATATCAGCGCGGAAAACCTGTCGACTTTTTCGTCCTTATCCTACAGGTAAGTAAAACTGATCGGTGGAGAATTCAGCAGGAAGCTCTGTAGACTTCAAACGCCCACAAACATCCACACAACTCCCTGGCATGTATGTTATTAAATATTTAGGTTGGTTTGAATATGCATTTAGTTCCCACTAAAAGTGCGAGTACTGAGTGTGCTAATTCCTACAATAAACAGTCACATGATAGTTCTGCTCGCTGTGGCAAATATTACTATTATGATGTGGCTTGTTGAGTCTGTTTGTCCTAATACTTTCTCTAAATGATCAGGTTTATGATTTTTCATGTGACGTGAGATAAAAAGAACATGCACTACCATTTAAAAGTTTGCAATCAATACAACATTTTTTAATGTGTTTTTAATATTAATTATAAAAACCTAGAATGTATAAAACAAAAAAAGGATTCATTTTTTTATTGATGTAGTGGCAAAGATGAATTTTCAGCATGATTAATGATTTTTGTTTCTATTAAATCCTGTACTTTTTTACTTACTATTCATCAAAGAATCATGAAACAAGTCTCATGGGCTCCAAAGAAAAATAGTTTTTAACATTGATGATAAATCTGAATATTAGAATGATTTCTTTAAAATCATATGACACTAAAAACGAAGTAATGATGCTGAAAATTCAGCTCAAAATTCACAGGAATAAATTACAGTTTAAAGTACATTCAAATAGAAAATCATTATTTTAAATTGTAATAATAATTTCTTAGTGCTTTTTTTTAATCAAATAACTGCAACCTTGATGAGCATAAAAAAAAGAAAAAGAAAATCAAATCACAAACTGTTGAACAGTAGATTATACCTTAGACCTTTATCTGCAATCTCCCTCTATTTTAAAGTTTTGTTTTTTTGTTTTGTTTTTCATATAGATTTTATTTTTAGATGTAAAATTAATTATTTTACTATCAGGTTACTTTAATTTGTTAACTTTAATGTTAAGGCACCATTAGTTAACAAAGGATTTTTGCGGAATTTATTAGTCTAGGTTAACTTATGAATTAATTGTTGATAAATTATTTGTTAATGCTATAATAATGCTAATTAATTATATAAATCCAGTTTATATAACAGAAATTAGCTTAATAATTTCAGGAAAAAAACATTCAGAAAATCACAAAGACTTTAGGATGGACTCTTTGGTTTTTAGCAATCCCAGAAAACCGTAGCAACTGCGTAGTAACACCTTGGCAACCATTTAAAACTCTTTGGCATCCTTGGTGACCTGGACAAACATGTCTCATGTTAATAATATGACCTTTTTAGTAATTAACTGTCTGGTACCGTTTTAGCGCATTAGAGAGTTTGGGAGATTTGAGAAAAGAAGAAAAGGTCAGAGAAGTTGCCGGTTCCCGAGGGCTGCCTGCTACCATGTGATTCACCCACGTAACCCCTCACCATTTGACCTTGTGCCGGGGACTCGCTCCCTGTGACATTGCTCCAGGGATGCCGGTTGTACAACCATCCACAAATATCTCTCTCAGCCTGTCATCGCTCAGAATTTTCAGTAGAGGATTAGATGCGTCTAAAAATAGAGCAGATTTTTCTGAATAAAAAAAAACATGAGTGGTGCTTTACTCTGCAGAACTCACTGCCATGGTCCCGGAGGTTGCGAGTGGTTACCAGGGCATTGCTATGTAGTTGTTAGGTTGTTGCCAAGGCCTAGAACTAGCCTAGTGACCTAGAACACCATAACAAACTTTTAGTGAGTTTATGAGTGTATTAGGTGGTTGCTGAGTGTTTTAAACCACTGGCCCAGCTTGACCTTTTTTTCAGTAATAATATTTTTTATTGTACTAAAATACATGTATGGAATAGTTATGATGCATTTACTAATGTAAACAATAAAACTTGTTTTCAGCTCATAAATCTCGAATGCAGTATTAGTGAATTAAAAATGTTTTTTTAATCACAAAAATACACATTTTATATAAAATGAGGCTTTACTCCAAAAATGAGGTTGATATCAACAACAACAACAAAAAGTTATAGTATAGTGCCGTATCAAAAATTTGCACTAGATGAAATTTACAGCCCTTTCGATTTCTATGCAGTCATTTTTGACTTGAACTGTAAAAGTGTGCCTGTTTCAGAACCATATAACCTTACAGAATCATGTCCATTTATATTTTTTGTGTTCATATAGCAAGGACAAATACATTCCTATTATTCATATGCTTAAAATAAAAACAAAGTTGACTTTTTCGCTAAAATATAATCAATTAAGGCATTGCAATATGGTTGCTAGGGTATTCTGGGTTGTTCTTACTGACACTCTGTAGTTATCTTTATATATGACTTGGGTCCTTCAATTGAATTAAATTCTAAGTAATTAGGAATTAAGTTGCTAAGTAATTAGTTACTGTAATTGAATTACTTTTACCTTGAAAAAGTAAAGTAAGGGATTCCTCGGTAACACTTTAGAATAGGTAACACTTGTTAACTATTAACTACAACTTTTTCCCTCAATAAATTTCTAATTTGCTTCTTGGCAAATTAGTAGTTAGTAAGATTTAAAAATTTTATTTTAGGTATTGGTTAGGATAAGGGATGTGGAATAAGCTCATGTAGAATATGTTATTAATGTGTACTAATAATAATATTAATAAGCATAGGTGTTACACGTAAGCATTACCGATTATTCTTATTTTTTCTGTAATTTAATTACAGTTACTTCTTAAGTAATTAGACTGTAGAACATGTATACAATTATATAGTTTATATATAATACAATAGTGGATTTGACATCAAAATTTAGTCTTAAAATGCATGCTTTTTGTAATATAATTTGGTTAGTGGTTTGCTGTGACTCGCAAACAGCACTGAACGCACACTCAACACGCTAATGGTGCAATGGATCACAAAACTCACGGTTCGGATCATACTACGGATTTTGAGTAACGGGTTGGATCATTTTTCGGATCATCCAAAAAAAAAAGTTTATTTTAAGGATTTCTATACCCAAGCAGAAACTAAAACCTTAAAGGAATAGTTTACCGGAAAATAAATAATTACACTGTAGTGTACTCACCCCCAAGCCATCCTAGATGTATATGACTTACAGTAAAATACCGTTATTTCATTAACTGATGTAATGTTAATATACCAATCTATTAAAGTACTGAAATCTGTTTTTTAAGCACCAAATGCAGGTGATGATTAGAAAGTCACATGATGAACCAAAGCTCATGACAATATGAACATAAATAAAAGCACTAAATAGCATCATGATGAGACTCATTACACTGAAATATGCAATAAACATTAATTTAACAACATTACATGTGACACACAACCCTAATAAAAATAACTGATAAGAAGAAACTATTAGTTTATTTCAAAGAAAAAACATCAAATTCAAAAAAGAATTTAAATGAATTCTGGGAATGTCAGTTTACGGATTTTCCCTGTACATTTTACAGGAATTTACCGTTAACCATTTAGAATTTTCAGTTTTTTACTATTAAAATCACAGTCGTTTTTTACAGTGCAGGTGTGTCTCGCGAGCCATAGGTTCCTGACGACTACATTACTTTTAGTGGTGTATTTTGAGATTGGTGGCTCGTTGGTGCCCCTCTCCTGCAGTGTCCTGGTGTAGAGTTGCACAGACGGGTCTGTCGGGAACGTCTGTGACTTCAGCTTCGGCTAGAAGAGGCCCGGACAGGCCTGCCCTTCACTAATTGATCCCTCTTACGTAAGAAAGGGATCCTGAGCATAGCAGCTCTAATCCCACCCCCTTTCTGCCAGCAACACACACACTCACTCATTCTCAATTGAATACACAACCAATCAAAGCTGTGCACTGTCCCTGCCCTTGTTTTGGCGAAACAGTCCAATCAGAGGCGAGATACATGGAAAGCAAATCCACACTACAGCAAGCAGATGATGCATATATAGATATTGACTCATGTTTGAACTCGTACGGGGATCAGCACAATAGCGTGACCTTTGACCTCCCGCACACTGAACTGAATATACGTGCAGCAGCCTACTTAGCGTGGCTTAAGAGTGACGATGGTCAAGGTAGAACGAGCTGTGACATGTCACGGGGCCGAAGTGGCACTCGGGCCCCCGGGATCAGTAAATCACATCCTGGATTTGCTGTGTGCTCAGCAGGGGGGGGGTCAGCCAGGACAAGGTTAACCCTTTTTTAATGCCAGTGTGAGAGTGTTTATCGCCGTTGTAATCATCCCCACAGCACAATGTCATACGGAGCACAAACGCCATGTGTCAGTGAGTGTTACGCCACGCATTTCACATTCACATTTTCATTATGATCAAACTGGTGTACTGTATTGTTTTGTTTGTTTTATATTTAGCTTTATTTGATCATTCTTAGACTTGAAAATGAAAATATAATCAATTAAAATGAATTTATTACAAATATATTTTGTTTTTGTATAATTTTTTCAGTATCTTCAGTGAATAAATATATTTATTTATTTAATAGTGCTGTCAAACGATTAATCACAATTAATCACATCCAAAATAAACGTTTTGTTTACTTAATATATGTATGTGCGGTATACATATATTATATTTATATATATATATATATATATATATATTTATTATGTGTATATATAAATACACACACATGCATATATATATATATATATATATATATATAAACATAAATGTACATATTTTAGATGTAAAAATGTAATGTATGTGTGTATTTTTATATACGTAATAAATAAATAGAACACATATTATACAAACAAAATGTTTATTTGTAAGCAATTAATCATTTGACAGAACTAATATTTATTAGATATGTTTTAGTAATTAATTGTTTTTATTTTTAATTAATTTGTTAATATAATTTTACAGTATGTTAATCATTAGTTAAGTAGCAAAGGCCTTAATTGAATGATAAATAAGTGTATTGTTTCTTCATATTTAAATTATTTCTATAATTTCTTACACTTCTGATTATTTGAAAATTAATTTATTGATATTTAAAAAAATAATAATAATAATTTATACTTCTACAAATTATTAAAATGAATAATACAAATAAAAAATAAATTAGTTCAATTTACTAAATATTTTCCATGATTCTTGTATTAAAAAAGGTTTAGTTTGGTTAGGTTTAATAAAAATGTAATTCTACAAAATATATATTTATACTTTTAAAGGTTGTAAATGTATTTACTGACAAAATATATTCATATTTAATATTTTAGTTTGCTTATATAATGTTGTTTTGGCTTTTGTTGTTTTAGAAAAAAGTAAGTAATATAAGTTTTAGTAATTGATGAATAATGATTTGTAGGTATTGCTTTTAAGGTTCCAAATTGTTTATCATGATTAATTGTATAAGTTAGTTTTTCATGGGTGTAATAGTAGAAATAGTAGTAGTTAAGTAAATAACATATTTTTACTGTAATATACAAAAAGGTGTCAGCACTGTTTTTACACCTTTTGTTTTTCTTTATGAAACTGGATTTGGCTCTGATTTGCTGGCGTAACAGAAAGCAGCGAAGTGTTGGTGAGCTTTGTTTGTGTTTGGAGTGTGTACCTGAATATAGACACCAGAGCAGAGGAGACTCAGATAGAGTGACAGGATCTGTGTGTCGTGCAATACGAGCGCCGCAGATCCGGTTACCTCTTTCTACCAATAAGAGGAAAGGCTGACTCTCCAATGGGACGGAAAATGGGGCAAATATGACGCCTGAGACATTGGAAAATTTGTGTGTACGCTCGAATGTGGTGTGACACATGACCGGTTTCAAACTACTAAAAGTACTGACCTCACACTCCTTGTAGGAGCTTCAGTTTTTTCAGTTCAGGGTTTTATGTCATTCGTCTTTAATTATGGAGACGCAACTGCTTGTTCTAAAAGGAAACAGGTTAAGATTTCAAAATTAGATGCATTTGACTTTGTTTGGTTTTGCAAGTGTTTTTTTAAATGTGGTTCAATTATTTAAGAACTTGAGGGTGATAGGTTTCAGTATCTTGAAGGACAACATGCAAAGTCTGGTTTTATTGCCAGAGTATTTATTTGATTCATTTTTCAAAGCAGTTCTCGTTTATGTGGTTGCATTTATGATTGATTCTGAATTATTTGAAATGCATAAAAACAAATTTAAAAACCCTGTAAAATTGACTTCTGTAATCTAATGAAAGTAATTAACCCATTCCTGTTTTTCAGGGTCGGGTGGAAGTTGAGGCTGGAAATGAGAATATGAAGTTTGAGACGGGTCCTTTCTCTTTTTATGGAGTCATGGCACTGACTTCACCATGCCTGGGTGAGCATTTTAACTCTTATTTTGTATAATCAAAGATTGTAAAGCATTCCCACCTAAAGAAATAGTTTAAAGGGACAGACCACCCAAAAATGATTTTTAAGGTGGCGAGAAAGCTTCCCAGTCATTATAATTGTGTAAAAAAGAGAAAACGACACAGAAAATGCTGATAGAATAGATAATATATGTGACCCTGGATGTCAAAACCAGTTTTAAGTCGCTGGGGTATAATTGTAGCAATAGCCAAAAATACATAGTATGGGTCAAATCTATAATTTCTAATCTATAGTTTTCTTTTATGCCAAGAATCATTAGGACATTAAGTAAAGATCATGTTTCATGAAGATATTTAGTAAATATCCTACCGTAAATATATTAAAACTTAATTTTTGATTAATAATATACATTGCTACGAACAACTTTAAATTTCTCAGTATTTATATTTATTATAATTAGTTTTTTTGCACCCTCAGATACCAGATTTTCAAATATAGTTGTAGCTCAGATAAATATTTTCCCGTCCTAACAAACCATTCAACAATGCATATTTATTCAGCTTCCAGAAGATGTAGAAATCTCAATTTAAAAAAACTGGTTTTGTGGTCTTATGATTTATGATTGAATCTATTTTGTGAACCAGGTTGATTTATGGTAACTGTCGATGTGTTTGCTGCCCAGCCTTAGTTTAAGTGACGGATCTTGTCAGCGCCATGTTTTTATTTTAGAGTCTCCCAGTGCACTTTGTCATGATCTGTCATTGTAAGGGTAGTCTTCTGTATTACATAATAACACTGGGGTTGCCGGTAGGGGACTAAACAGGACACATTGACTGCAGGGGCATCTGCTGGCTGAGTCTCACTATGTGTAATGATGCTGTCTGATTCTGTTCTTCACCTCCAGCTGTGCCGCAGTCCATCCGTGTGCCAGACGTCACATTTATGTGCTTAGCATGTGTCTAAATGTGTGGTTACGTGTGCTTTGAGAAACACTGCATTAGAGACGAGGGCTCATGTGACTGATCCGTTGGCATCATGTCCTTCTAAAGCTCGTATTTTCTTTCAAGCCTGGAAACCCATAAGGAGGTGTTCAGCAGTGTGTCCAATCTGCTTTTTCCACACAATGCTAAACAAATGGGGATTCGTTTGCAAGTTCAGAAAAGCAACATAAAAGTCAGTATATTTAATGTCATCTGAAGTTTTTTTCTGAAGTTTTTTTTTGTTTTTTTGTTTTGTTTTGTTTTTTGCAATGAACAAACTTAAAATGATGTTGAATCCGGGGGAACTTAAATATAGCATATGGACAGTACTTTATGCTACTTTTGAGTGCTTTCAAATCACAAAGTGTGAGAAAACAGTTCAAATATTGTTGTTATCCAATAAAAATGTTGACATGCTTTTCTTGGCAGAGAATTAGAGATACTGAATTCACATCTTTTGAATGAATAATTTAATTTGGTTCTGGAATTAGAACTGATTCAGCTCACTGTTGAATAACAACTTAATTTTTGGTCTTTTAGTTGTTGATTCAAGTATGAACCACTTTTACAATTTTTGAACAAAGTCCATTTGTCTGGCATGGGAAAATAGCAGCTTGGACATACTGCGAAATATCGCCATTTTAGGCTCCACTGAAGAGAAAAAGTCATACAGGTTTGGAGCGATTATGTTAAGTCTGTAATGAAATATGCTTTTAACGTCACCCGAATGTGTTATACTTTAAAAGGCAAGGTTAGTAGCATAGCATTACACCTTCAAAGGAAATCTGATGTTCCCGTAGCGTCTCATAATGAGGGATTTGTACCTTGAGCGGCTGCTGATGTTGAAGCAGCTCTGAGCAGGATGTTTAAAGAGCTTCTCTGTCTCTCCTCTGCTCTGGCTCTCCCCTCCTCCTCAGCTGTCACCCCCCCTCTCTCTCCTTCTGTGGTGTCGCCTCGTCCGCGCCGCCTTTCGCTTAAGAGGTTTTCTCTGTTCTCGCGTTTTCCAGGTAAATACCCTGCATGCTGGTGCTAACTCAGGGATGTAGGGGTAGCTAACATGGGGCAGTGTGGGACAGGAGCTAGTTTAAAATGGGGGAAA
>JAUMHI010000051.1:14570490-14583341 GCA_032359435.1 Enteromius unitaeniatus
ATATATATACGTGTGTGTGTGTATATGTGTGTATGTGTATATATATATATATATATATATATGTGTGTGTGTGTGTGTGTATTTTTTATATAATTCAATTAATTCAATTTATAGGAAAATATTTTAAAAAAGGATAAAAAAAGGATATAATGATTCACCTTTGTTTTCTTTTATGTATGTTTTCGGCACGGTTTGCATCATGAATATTAATGAAGTGATATTTTCACCAACCTTTTGACAGAATTTCAGCGTAGTTTAGTCTAGTATAGTCAAATACTAAGGCAATTTTCCGATATCATCGAAATGCTCTGATATCGCTGTGATGATTGATTGGTTTCGTCAGCAACTCTTAATAATTGTAATCTCGTTCTTTTAGCCTACCGTGACTGACCAAACAACTGAGAGCACGCGAGCGACACGACAACACCAGACCACTTCCGTTATCATCGACAATCTGTGCATGACCGATTATAACCGGAGAGCTCTAGTTCATCGCATTGCGTCGCTCGCATTTCAACACAGAAAAACCCCCAATGCTTGTGTCGTGCCTGAGTCCGTTGTGCTTTTCTTGTCAGCATTCATTTATTGTCTGACACTGTCGCAGTAAAACATGTCAAATCCTGCAGCGGCTGTTGCGGTTCATAAAAGCACCTGCAGAGGGCGCAAGTGCATTAACATTACAGCGTCGATCCCACGTGGTTTTAGGTCAATGGTATATTAGGTTATAAAGGTTTTATATGCACTCTTTATAGTCACTTACTAATATTGTAGTACACTATATTATGATCTATGCTTCTCCGGTGTAACCAAACTAATGTTGCTCACACGTCTGAAATGACCATCCAATCATTTTCAATAATCTTTCCATTCATTTCCAATGTGATATGAGGTGTTTGTTGCTCCTTGTTTATTGTTGTGCTGTCCCTCTTGTCGATGTTCTCATGTTCTCATTTTTGTGTTTTGAGATCTGCCAGTTGTATGTGTGTGTGTGTGTGTATTTGACGGAGTGTGTGTAAGCAGGCATGCCGTGGCATGAAGTGACTGTTTTCCTGTGCGTTGCAGAGTTTCGCTCCCCGTCTCACGTGAGTGGTCTGAACCGCTCGGCGTCTCTGAGCTGCACAGAGAGAGTGGACTCGGTGTCCATCAGCGGCAGCAACAGTCAGCTCAATAACAGCCCCACGGCGCAGTATGTGCCTGATTTTAACGTGCGGGCCCTCACTGACCTGCAGTATGTGAAGGTATGTTATGTCCATCAACAACAAAGTTTCCATTTGGTCTTTCCACAAGTGTGTGTGTGTGACTTCAGAAGATTTGAAATATATCGCATGAGTTGTGTGGACTGTTTTTTGATGCTTTTTGAAGCATGACTTTACCTCAGCTGTTTTGTATATCTAAAGCAACTGTGTATATGTGTGTGTGTGTAGACAGTGAGAGCTAGATAGATAGTGTGTATATATATCTGATTTGTATCGGGTCACTCTGCTCTCTAGTGTTATTTCTGAACACTGAGTGTCTACAGTAGATGGTTTAAAGTCAATTACACTCAAAAGTGCAACAGTTGTTTAATACAGATACAGTAATATTATGAAATATTATTACAATTGAACATGATAAATTGTTTATTTGTGTATAATGTTAACATGTTTTAAAGTGTGAATATATATATATAGTAGTCAACTTTTGAAAGTTGTCCTAAGACAAGAATGCATTTTGGTTTTATGTTTTAGGTCAAATTTCATGAAAGTGATCCACTTCAAACGTTGATTAGTGTGTAAAGAAATATATATGCAGTGTGTATGTTATAAATATACATACATATATACACACACACTGCAAAGAAATGCTTTTTTTGTTTTGTTTGCAGCCAAAATATCAAAGTATTCTTAAATCAAGAAGGATTTTCTAGACATGGGGTTAGCAAAATAATATTGTTTTCAGTTTGAAATAAGATTATTTTGCTTTTTTGGTTATTTTGGACCATTAAAATGCAAGCAGTAGAGGGATATAATTATCACAATTATAATATTTTCAAATATATATGTGTGAACATTATTTCTGTTGTTTTAGTTTGTCAAGACCTATTAATATTAATGATAAATATTATTATTTTGACCAACTTGTAAATGCATTTTTCTGTTTATATGTATCTTTCTGTCTGTCTATAAGTATGTGTGTAATATTAGTATATTAATAATATTACTATACATTTTAAAATATTTTTGCTTGAATATGTATTTATTTAATTTTAAATATTTTTGCCTTTTTATTTTATATATATATTATACTATTATTTTTACTTATTTATTTTTCCCTTTCTTTCTTTTTTCCTGCAATATATATATTTGTATCGGCAAAAACGAATGCCTGTATTCTGAGTTAATTCGATCAAGTGAGATATTTTAATCGTTATGCTGCTCAATCATTTTTGTGGAAACTAGAAATAGAAATGACAGCATTCATTACTATTGAATCTTTCGTAACACAAAAACACTTGCAGTAAACAGTCAATTCGAAATGAGTCCTTGCAGATAGAAATGAATTTCTTTTTCAAAAAATGACCTCTTTTCTTCCTCAGGTCACTCGTTCTCAGTACCAAAACGGCCTCTTGGCGTCAAAACTGGACAGCACGCCCCAGTCCCCAGAGAGTAGCCACATCCGCCTGGACCCCGGCGCTCTCCCGCCTCTGACCCCTCCCATGTCCACCATCGTGAACCACACCACAGCGCTGGCGGTGCCCAGAGAGAACGGCCCAGACGAAACCACCTCGCTGCTCAATGACAAGAACAGCCTGTCCAAACGCCGGCCGAGCCACATCCACCCTCAGAACCAGTCGCATCTTAACACCAACGCCAACTCCAACTCCAGCCCCAACCCTCAGGCGCATCGCACGCACACCTTCACGCACGCGCACACCGAGAGCACCATTTGACCCCACTGTCCTGGGGCTCCGAGAGCTCCAGAGCTGAGCATAAGCACAAAGACGCTAAGCAATGCAGCCCACTTTCTCTCTCTCCGTTCGAGAGGACATGTGTTAAAATAGGTGCATTGGACGTGATCTCACTGTGATTCTAGGGGCTGCGGGTTCGGCCCGATACAAGGAGGTGTGTAGTCATGCAGACTGTTGTATGTCTGCTATTGCATGCTAATCATGTACACACTCTCTCAAAGCTTCAGGCATACAAGTGTGTTCGGTATGCCCCAAATAAGGCATTAGAAACCATTTCATCAGTATCTAACAGAACTATATGCACTTTTTATAATATCTCTGACCCAGCGGCAAACATCTGTGTGCTGTTTTTCTGAGATTTTGAGCATAAGAGCACTTTGAGTCTCATAAGCTATTGTTGGACTGAACTATCCTTTTAGCACAAAGAAAGGCTCTGTTTCTAGTATAGTCTAGTTTTCCTGCTGTGTAGCGCTATAGGGTTTTGACAGCCTTCTTTCGAAGTCGAAAGCATCAAGCCAAGATGATTTGGTTAATGTGGCTACGTGATGTAGCTGTATGTGACGCAATCGTAGCACTGCGTGACACACGTGAAGGGAAACTCTGTAAATATAGACGTGAAATTTGCTGATGCAGATATGGTTTGGGGAAGCCCGTGTGCACAGTCAGTGCTCATAACTGAGACATTTGTAGCAAAAAAAAAACCTGAGCATTGACCACTGCAAATCCAAATCTGATATACACAATTTCAAATATATAGTAATTCATTTATACATGAATATATTTATTTTTTGTCGAAAGTAGTATGTATGTATAATTGATTCATATTTTGATTTGTTTTTTTCTTTTTGACACAATTATAATTCGTTCCCATGGATGAATCTCACAACAATATTAGTAGCATTTCACAACTAAATATTTAATTTGATCAAATAAAGCCTGTTTATATATAAATAAGATTTTTTGCATCACTATTAAGGATATTTTTTTCCTAAATTCTCATTAATTTATACTTTTAACATTCTCATTAATTTATACTTTTAATTTATATCACTGTATTAAAATTTGGTTCATTTTGATTGTTATTAAAGTATTAATGCACCATAATATATATTTATATATATATATATATATAAATTTCCACTTTATACTAATTATAAATAATAATAAAATGCAAAAAAATCTTAATGGCCCTAATTACGTATTGATTTTGAGATGATATATGAAATATGAGGTTTTGTACCAACATTACCATCCTGGGAAACAGACTTTACAGATACTTGAACAGAATTCACTGTGAACTGGAGTGAAACGTTTGATTCTCATGCTTGTTTGGACAGTTTCGCTTCCCAAAGTGTGAAGTCACTAGCACGGTTTAGCTTATTAAAACTGTTTAGTAGGTTAAAAGTGAGCGGATTATAGGTTAAATGAAAATTAGTTCACCCAAAAACGTTTGAAGATTGTAGTTTGTTTCATCATCAGAACAGATTTGGATAAATGTAGCACTTGCTCATTAATGGATCCTTTGCCGTGAATGGGTGCCGTCAAAATGAGAGCTGATTAAAAACAAGCAGCTTTGCACTTCACAAGACTTAAGTTAATTAATTGATGGAATGGAGTGGTGTTGATGTTTTTATCAGCTGTTTAGACTCTCATTCTGACGGCACCCATTCACTGCATAGGCTCCATTGGTGAGCAAGTGATGTTATGCTTCACTGCTAAGAACGTTCCAGCAAATTTTTAGCTTTGGGCAAACTGCTCCTTTAACAAACTAAAGCTTTTCTACATCTACTTGCAGTGACCATAAAGCTGGTTCTGTGCAGAGATCACATTTCAGAAGTCACACAGTGATTTTTCCATTGTGTTCCTTTCATGCTGAGCTGACATCAGAAACCATATACTCTAATGTATTCATACTGTAAGTATGCCGTGCAGTGCATGCATAGAGCTTTCAGTGTTAAAATATGATTTTATTTCATAAATTGTAAAACAAATCCCAGTGAGTATTAGAAATAATTACGGAGAAGAATAGCACTAGATTGATTATTTATGTTTTCTCAGTGAACAGTATGAAATCGACTGCGTGTTATTTATAAATGTTTTGTTGCCTTTACGAGAGATTTAAACCTGAAGCAATAACTAGGTCTGTCTTTTTTTAAGATGTTTAATGTACAATTGCACAGTGAGAGAAGAAATACGTTGCATTTTACCTCAACTGACATTTCCTTTGACTAGTATTTACTTCAACTTAAACCAAAACGTGGGCATTTCGCTCCAACTCTGTACTGAGGTGTAACATGTTATATCATGACCAAAGTTGCAACACTACATGGAATTAAATTTGTGAACACATCAGCCAAAGCCTTCTGCACTTTGATTTGTCTATTTAATGCCCATGTTCCTCTCTCGTTTGCACAGGGACTCTTGTGTGTGGGGAACTAATGAAATTCCTTTGAGCGTGGTGCTGGGATTTCAATCCAGCTCTGTAATCTGCTTTTAATGTTTATGGTAGTTTCTCCTGAGGAACTCAACGGGAGCAATGCTGTGCAGGGTCTCCTGTTTAATAATTAGACCGCAGTTAGAAAAAGATTAGAAAATGTGTTTTTTCAGGTAGCATCTGCATTTATTTACTTTTCAGGGTCATGAGCTATATTGGCCTTTCAAACAGTTCTGGGTGTTGTATTGCATACTAGGTAAGCACACTTTGTTTTGGGTTTACTATAAGGAGTGAAAACGCACGTCTTCCATTAAAAAGCCATGTGAAATACAGACAAAATGATTCCATGATTTGTTTTGTAAGTGGGGTTAGCTATTGTTGTCATATTTACTTTTTAAAACATCACAAACTGTATGATTTTCGTTTTTTTTTTAAGTTGCTTTCTTCAAAGGGAAATGCAAACGCAGATGTACTGTACTTCCCATGAACACGGTCGTATTTAAAGCAATCTGTATATAATATTTTGTATTTCTGTCGAGTTCTGTTGATGTAAATGCTACATCTAAATATTTCTCTATTAAAACACCTCTTTTGCTCAGTCTGTGATGTTGCTTTTATTTCAATTGCAAAGTGTAGGTAAAACAAATGACAAACGGTTAGTTTTTAACTCTCTCTTTGTTAACCTAACCGCCTAAAAGCTGTGAATGTTTGTTTTGCAAAAAGCCTCGAGAAGATGCTAATCTCACGCTCAAGGTCTTCAGTTCTCTTGTGGGCGTGGTGTACCATGCCAGCCCGTTCCCTGATTGGTCAAGCGAGGACTTGCTCTTCTGTGATTGGTCCGTTATAGACACGACGTAGCGGCAGTGAAAAAAAGAAAAGAAACTGCGCTCATTGTGGCTCCACAGTCCCGGGGCAAGTCCGTGCCTGTTTCTCAAGAATCTCAGAGCCAACATGGCGGCCGGACCGAGCCAGTTTCTCTCGCCGTTTTATATGAAAACAACTGAAAAAGTAGGAGGGTAGCATAGCAGCAACAACATCAGCGTCACATGATTCATAAAGCCAGGCTGCCCTGTTCCAATATGGTGGTCAGCTTGGCGGAGCTGCGTCTCCCGTTGATCATATCGTTCCTGTGCGGGTTCGGAACCTGCAGCCTTCAAGAGACGCAGGTTTACGGACTGCGCCTGGAGGACGTTACCGAGCGGGTGTTCATGCGCGAACGGGTCATCGTAGCTCCACACGGGACCACTTTCAAGCTCAGATTGTTTGGGTCCTACCTGTCCAATGAGACCTGGCCGTGGGTCGCGTTTGCCGTGGCTGGAGGCGGTTCGCTGGACCCCTGCGCGCTGGAGGAACGCCGCAACTCCTCTGCGTTCCAGTTACGCGGAGCGTTTGCGTCGGAGGACGAGAACAGCGGGATTATAGAGGTCCAAACCGAAGCTGCAGCATCCAAACCGGAGAATCAAGATGCAGAGCCCGTGCTCCATCATTTCTGCGTCTTAAAGGGCCAGGTGTGGGGCTCTTTCGGGTCGGACAAATTGGTTATTAAGACGGCACACCCGGATGTGCCGTCAGATTACATTCCATTATGGGGTCTGATTTTGGTGGTTGTGCTTTTGGTCTTGGTTTGTGGTGTGGTCAGATGTGTGAATCTCAGTTTGCTGTGGCTGGACCCACTGGAGCTGTATGTTCTGCACAGCTGCGGTTCAGAGGGCGAAAAGCGGGCGGCCAAGCGCCTCAAGCCCATCCGGAGGCGAGGAAACGTTCTGGTTTGTTCGCTCTTGTTCCTTTGCGCTTTGGGTCACTCAGTGCTCGGCGTCTTGTTGTTCCGTCTCTATGGGTCCATCGTGCCTGCTGTGTTCACGAGTGGCTTCCTCATTTTCCTCCTGGCTGAGCTGGTTCCTCATATTGTGTGTTCGGGTTATGGGTTCCAGATGGCACAGGGTTTGATATGGCTGGCCCAGATCTGTCTCATCCTGACGTGTCCACTTTCATGTCCTCTTGGCCTCATGCTGGACTTGATCCTGCACCGGGACGTGAGCACAGTGGGCATCCGTGAGAAAACCATGGAAATGATTCGGACTAGTGTGAACGATCCGTATAATGAGTTCGTCAAGGTGGAGTTCAGCAAAGGCGCTCTCAGGACCAAAACCGTGGAGGACATCTTGACCCCTCTGAAAGATTGCTTCATGCTGCCCTCCACGGCCGTGCTGGACTTCAACACCATGTCCGAGATCATGCAGAGCAGCTACACCCGCGTCCCGGTGTACGAGGAGGAGAGGTCCAATATCATTGAAATCCTGTACGTCAAAGACCTGGCGCTGGTCGACCCGGAGGACCGCACTCCCATGACCACCATCACCAAGTTCTACAACCATCCTCTGCATTTTGTTTTTAATGACACCAAGCTGGATGCAATGCTGGAGGAATTCAAAAAAGGCATGTCAATCTTGAGCAGATGCCTACAAATGATGTGTATCAGTGTTCGATGATATTTTACCAATCATCTGCAGTCATAGCTTTTGGCCTGACTAGACCAATACAGAATCCATATAATATTTCATTTATTATTATGTATTACTAATCTGTGCTGAAAGGGTTTTCATAACTTTCATAACTTAATCCTATGAAGATTCCTTCAAAGTTCAGTTCATTTCATATTTGGGCTTTTGACTAAATAATTAGGCTAAATATTTGTATTAACATTTTGTAATATAAAATATTAAGATTATTTAAATGTTTAAATCTATATAAATATATTTATTTTTATATGTTTAGTTGGTTATTCCAATGTCCAGAAATATACAGAAACTCAGTCTCAAACATGCATCACAGAATTGTTTTTTATCCAATATTTAATTAGTAGTATTACTACAATTACTATTGTTATTACTGTCAGAATAATTCTTGCTGAATGTGCATAGTTATTTAGGCTTTTATTGTTACTGAACATCATTCATTTATTATTTATTTATTTATTGTTATTTATAAAACATTAACATTTATTAAAATACGAATATTTTAAATTAAATTTGAATTGTTAAATATTTAGCAATAATAATTATTATCATTATTAGTCTGTTAGTGTGTGTTTTATTAGCATGATGTTAAACCTATACCTTAAAACTAGTTATCATATATATATTTGACCAATTATTGGTCATACACTGATATAAATATTTTAGTTTTTATTTTCATTAGACTTTCAGAAAATTATTTGTTTTATTATTGATCATAGATTTGATAATCATAAATTGTAGAACACAGTTATAGAATCTTTGAGTCAAACAAAGTCATTACAAATCGTCTACTAAAACGTATGTCCTCTCTCTGTCTTTGTAGGAAACTCCCACCTGGCCATCGTTCAGAAGGTGAATAATGAGGGTGAGGGAGATCCGTTCTACGAGGTTCTGGGTCTGGTCACGCTGGAGGACGTCATCGAGGAGATCATCAAATCTGAGATCCTGGACGAGTCTGATGGCTACAGTAAGAAGCCGCATGATGTGTTTTTGAGTCACATCGTTTAAACCGAATTATAATGTGATTAGTTTTATTCCACAGTGGACATGAAGGTGAGGCACCCGATGGCCCCGGTGGAGATTCCTCTGGAGCCGCGCAGCATTCACGACGAGTTCTCCATCTTCAAACCTCCAGAGGGTGAACCGAAGATCCGTACCTCTCCTCAACTGCTGCTAGCCACCCACCGATTCCTGTCCCGAGGTCAGCCTGCTTTAATGTCAAACCATAAGCTGCTGGAGGCTGTGTGTTACAGTGATTTTACCACAGGTTAAGTGGTCCAGGTCCATTCTTTGAAGAAATCAGTTTTTTATGTGTTTTCCAAGTCTAGAATACTCAATAGTTTTTCTCTTTCTCATTGCTATCTTTAAAATCAGTATTCATGAGCAACAAAAAGCAGCACTGATAAAGTTCCCAGGTGTTTCTGGATGCTAAAACTTCTTTCCAAAAGTAAAAAGTAATTAAAAATAGTTTTATTAAGGGCATTTATTAAGAGCTTATTAAGAGCTACTCAACCAACTTGTCATCTATATCCAGATGATTGTCAGTTTTAATGTTTCTATACAGTATCCATAAAATGTTTGGAGTCAGTGCACTTTTTTACATTTATAACTTATATTTAACAAGGACAATGGATGAAAAGTGACAGTAAAGGCATTTATAATGTTATGAAAGAATTCAGAAAAAATGACTAAAGCGTATTAGAATGATTTCTGAAGGATCATGTGACACTGAAGTAATGATGCTGAACATTCAGCTTTGCATCACAGGAATAAATTATAAACATATTCAAACAGCCATTTAATATTGTACTGATGTTTCACAATTTTACAGTATTTTTGATCAAATAAATGGCATTTAAACATTTAATAATCTTTCTGGCTCTAAACAGCAGTGTATTTCGGTGTGAAGAGCTAAAGAAGTTTGTCTGAAGTTTTAAAGGACACTCCCGTCTCTCGGATCAGCAGTGGGATGATTTGTGCTGGTTAATGGAGGTGATTTCATTAGTCTATTAAGCAGTGCTCGTCCTCCTGTGTTTTAGAGGTGGAACACTTCAGCCCACAGCGTGTGTCGGAGAGAGTCCTGTTTCATCTGCTGCGGCACCCGAGCGTCAACCAAGAAGTGAAGTTTGACCCCGCGAACCGGCTGAGTCCGGATCACTACCTGTACACGCGGAACCACCCCGTAGATTACTTCATTCTGCTGCTGCAGGTGCACTTCACAAGCACTGCGGTCAATGATGGTGGTGATAAATATACAATATCTGAATATGTCATTGTTTTTATTGTTAAAATATTAACATGCAGTTTTTTTTATTTAACATTGATAAGTGAATTATCATAACAACTAAATGAATTGATTGTTATTATTAATCTATCAGGATGTTTTCATAACGTTTTGATAAAAGTGATAGTAGTAGTATTGGTAGTTAGTTTCTTTATTATTAAATTACGTTTTAACTATATTTCATTAGCATTTATCACTGTTGATTTAGTAAGTTGATTTAATAATATAAATATACATTTATATTATTATAAATAATGTAAATAAATATTTAAATATTAATAATTTTAGTGTTTTGGTAGTTATAATATTATCAGTATTGGTGGTAGTAATGTTTTTTATTAAAAGATATGATTATATAATATAAGTTGATTTGCAAAAACAGATAACTCTGTTTTTAACTATTCTCAAAAATCATCCATGTTTTTTCAACGTGCATTCCAATTAATGACAAATTTTGACTAGATTAAAAAATAACACGGCTATATACACTAACGCAATAAATCAATAAAATCATAACACAAAAAAACATGTTTTTGCAAATAAACTCTTCATATATGATTAAAATAATTTAAGAATATGATTTTTGTTTAGCATAATTGTAACTCTTTAAATTATATGTATGTAAATTATATATAATAATGTAATTATTTAAGCATGTTTTAAAATATATTGTACTCGTAGTGTTTATTATTAAAATAGTTATAACTTATAATATTTAACATATTTAAAATTGTCAATATTTGATGGCTTTAATAACTAGTGCTATATTTAATATCTATTATTATAATATATATTTGAAATATTAATGTAATTGATTATTTGATAAGTTATCAAATAATATATATAAATAATAATTGGTGATGTTTTGGTGATGTTTTAATTATTTGTGTGTGTGTGTGTGTGTGTGTGTGTGTGTGTAGGGCCGTGTGGAGGTGGAGATCGGGAAAGAGGGTTTGAAGTTCGAGAATGGTGCGTTCACCTACTATGGCGTTTCGGCGCTCACAGCTCCCTCCTCAGGTTTGTCTCGGCAATATGTCATTATATGATCATCCCAGATCCAGTCCAAATTCATCACTTACATCAGGAATATTGACTCATGAATGTTGCTTAAAAATGATACGACAGTCGCACACATCCCTGTGAGTTTGGCTTGTAAACTGGCTTGTGTGTTTTGAAAGCAAACGGTCTATATGGGGCGGCTGTTTACATGTTGATGATCAGCTGACCACACAAGCTGCACACTTTCCAGTTTTTCCAGTCCTCAATGAGAGTTCAATTCTACTGGAAGTGATGCTTTTGCATCCAATTAGAGCATATTAGATGCTTACTATACAGTTCAGTGGATTGTCGTTTTAGACCAATGAGATGGTGCTGTGGGCGGAGCTAAAATAACAAACATCCAATCCAGACGTCTGATACAGGATCTCGTCGTGGATCATTTTATGCAGTAGCAGTTGATTGAGATAAGCATCCGAGGAAGTGATAAGATTTATCACTTGTTGTTTTATTGCGTAAGGCCTGATTGGGATCACAGTGTTATTGCTGTGGATAATGGCAGTCTGTGTTCTGGTATATTGACCGTGATGATTGTTTGTGTGATCAGTCCATCAGTCTCCGGTGTCCACGCAGCGTCACTCCCCCAGAGACCCTTTCGATCTGGGAGACGCCACCAGCCCGTCCAGCTACTGTCCCGACTACACCGTACGAGCCCTCACAGACCTGCAGTTCATCAAGGTGAGGGCAGAACAGCACATAGCTCTCGACACAGCTTTTTGCCATGACTCTTGTAATCATATTTGATCACGAATCATTGCTTATGAATCAGAGTTGACTTGGTCTTATTTGCATGATTCCTCGTTTTGTTTTTTGTCCTTGTTCATTTTAATCAAAACAGACATGTCTGCTCCATAACTGAAACAACTTTATTTTTCAGCTTAATATGAAAAATTAAATTTCAGTTAGTAGTTGTTTTTCTTTGTTTAATTAATTTATGTTTGTATGTTTATTATGTACAAGCACACGCATATATGTATTTATGAAAAATATGTTATGTTTATGCGATATAAAATATAGGAATATGAATATAGACATGTATAAACGTAAAAAAAAATGGTATTAAACGTATAACCGTATTTAAAAAAATATTTATATTGTATGTGTGCCTTTATATATACATAATAAATATACACAGTAAACATACATTATGTATATAATGTAAACAAAAACCTTTATTTTGATGTGATTAATTAAACTATCTATATTTAGCTATAAATAAGGTTTATATATATTATAAACATTTACATATACATACATTTTTTATTATTATTTGTTAAAGATAATAAATTAATAATGTTATTATTAAAATGATTTTATGATTTTGACAAATAAACATGTATTTTATATGTTGTTGTTATTAAATATTTTATTATGATTTTACCATTTGAAAAATTAATAAGATATATCATTTTAATCTATAAATGTATGATTGTGTTATTATTGATGCTGCTGCTGTTTTAATTTTGTAGTTGTTATCTTAACATTTAAAATTATATTGAAACTACTGAAAAATATATAAAAATAGTATTTCTATTTATAATAGGTAATGACAATTATTAATTTGATCATTGTTATATATATTTATTTATTTTTTGCAGTTGTACTTCATTTCCT
>JAUMHI010000051.1:14605978-14620017 GCA_032359435.1 Enteromius unitaeniatus
AATTATTCACAATAAATGGTGTGACAGAAATATATATATATATATATATATATATATATATATATATATACTAGCTGAAATATAAACAAAATTAATATTTTTTTATTTCATCAGTTTGCCATCATTACCCAAACATTTATATATATATATATATATATAATTACTTTAAATAAAATATAACATTTACTGTATTAAATAATAGAACTATAAATACTTAATAAAAATAAATGTCATAATTACTTTAAATAAACAAAGTATTATATGTAAGCTGTTTACTTGCAATAAGATAAACATTAATTGAAATAAATTTTCTCAGCTAGTTGCCTATAGGCAGCTTTTCTTACATATCTAGTGTTAGTCAAATCAATCTAAAAATTACAACTTAGTAAAAAAAAATTGTATAGTTAAAGTCAATAACAGAAGATACCAAATTAAATAAAAATACCAAATAAAAATTTGAAAAATAAAATTATATCAGTGACACAAAAATAAGATTGAAGGAAAAACTCATTTTTCTGTGAACTGTACCATAAAATTAGCTTGGATAAAAGTGTCTGCTAAATTAATAATTACATTTAAATCATAAATCGATAGCATTATTAATCTCGTACAGGACAAAGTAGTTTAACTTAGAAAACAAAAAAATACATGCCAACGACTACCGACGAAACAGATTTGCATTTTATTAAGTCAGAGGAAAATCCTAAGCCTGAACGTTTGAATATTATGGCTTTTTGCTCCTATGATGTCACATGACCCCACCCACCCTGACCTAAATCAAAATAATGACGGACCGTCCAGTTACGTGGCTAAATTTGGTCCACATTTATTGCTTAGAGACAGCGCTGACTCTTGGTGACCAATGAATGCTCGTGTGATCACAGCAGGAGCTCAGTGCATTTCTAATAATCCGGGCCTGATCTGGCAGAGACCTGAGCGTGGCATTGCGTCCCGGTCTGTCTAATTCCACCATTCTGAGGGTCAGCCGGGACACGGAGCGTATTCGTACCTGGCATCCCCTGCAGTCTTTAAAGAGGGTGACTTACATTCCCGTGAGAATGACTGTCACGACGGTGACGTTCACCAAAAAGGCTGCAGGCATCTGTGTGGCTGGAGATGCTGCAATGTAGGTAAATTACATATTGTCACACTGCAATTTTTACGTCACCATTATAACATGCCTTCCCACACACTGACTTACTTTTTAGATTATAAAAGTCAAGCAGTGAAGTTTTACTGTTACTTAAGTTTGAAATTAGTAAGATGTTTTTGATATATATATAAATATAGGCTACTTTTATTTATGCACGGATATTAAATTGAGCTCTTTTGACCCTAGTAAAAAAGTAATATATTTAAAATACATTTCTATTTAAATCTATTAACATATTTACTGACAGATAACTCGAGACCTAAATTTTAATGACATTTTATTTGGACTATTACTTGTGTACGATGCATCTTTCTTATTAATAAGCCTTAATTGCATGTTTATGTCACATTTAATGAGGATTGTGTCATATTAACCTTTAAATGCAAAATATTTAAAGTGCACCTTGCAATAGTTCCACAATAGTTAGCACAATTAAATATACTAAGTATCTATTCAACTGGATTTCAGCACTACTTCCACACAATTAAAGTGCATTAAGTACAAAATTAGTTGTTCCAATTTAGCAGACTTTAAGTATACAGTACCAGTTTAGTATACTGAAAGTATACAAAGTACTGAGCATGAAATAAATATATTTATTTTTCACTAGGGGAAGAATGTTCTTTTGAAGGATCCTGAAGATAAAATGCACATTACATTAATCAGCACAGCTGTTTTCAACATTGATAACAATATGAAATATTTCTTCAGGAGTAAATCTGCATATCAGAATGATTTATGAAGGATTATGCGACACTGACGACTGGAATAATGATGCTGTAAAATCAGCTTTGCATCACAGGAATTTATTAAAATATATTGATATATCATTATATGTTTGAGAAGAGTGTTACTGACACTAAATGTTTAAACAGTATGTGACATATTAACAACATAAACAGATATTTCACTTAACGTACAGTGAAAGGTCTAGTATTTGAAGGTCAACTTCACTTTTAAAAACAAAAATGTACGACATTATCTGACACTAAATTGCAATGATTAATTGTATTAACTATTGGCAAACACTAGCTGAAAACATTAATAACAGTGTGTGATATATCTGTGTGGACATTAATCAAGAAATGTTACTTCAGAAGCGAAGCCAGATATGAATTGCGCATACTCCCCCAAAAAAAGATAAATGCGTGATTTTGGATTGTAATAAACCTATTTTACTCACTTATATACAATCCAGTTCAACAAGAATTTAACCCTCTGCAGCTGAGTGAATCATGAAAAGTAGGCCTCACATACCAGAATGGAGATGATTTCAGAGCAGCTGAAAAAATAACATGGATTCATGATGTCATTCATAAAGGACAGTCACTTCAGAGGCGGGACACTGAAACAAAAGTCATTACATTTTGATTAAATATTATTATTTGAAACTTATGCAGACTATAGGGATATTGCATTTGACCAAATGATCCAAAATATTCTTGATTTAAATAAAGCTGAAATAAAATCGGGTATAAATATTAGATGAAAAATTACACTAAACGAGTAACACTAAAATTGAGAATAAAATAAAATGAGAATAAATTAAAAACCAAATAGTAATATACATATAGAGAGAGAGAAAAAAAATAATTGAATAACAAAATTACAAAAAAAAAAGAGAAAAAATATCAAATAAAAGCAAATTGAAAATATGAATAAAATGAAAATAAGCCCATTTATATTAATATATATATAAATGAAAAGAAAAATTATTAAATAATAAAAAAAGAAAAATATCAAATAAAAGCTAATTGAATTGAATTAAAAATATGAATAAAATCTATAAATACTATAAATATAACTTTGAACACAATGTTCATGAACAAAACAACACCAGTCCAGTAGTTGCTTTCCATCACTTATAATTTCCTTTATTCTGTTACAAACATACATAGCATTTTCTAAATATAGACTTGTAAATCTCCAAAAGAAAAAAAAAAAAGGTTTAGCCATGGGAAAAATGGAAGGCTGCCGGTTCTGACAGAGGCAGTCTAGTGTGGGGGCGGGGCTTGATGGAATGGGTGGAGATACTTTGAGTATCTGAGACCTGAGCTCTTGACAGTGTCCTGCAGTAGCCATGAACTCGCTCCGTAACTTCAGTATCAAGTAACAGATAGAAAATGAATCGAGCGAATACGTGTACGGAGAATGCCAAGAACCTGAGTTTAAACCAGACGAGGGCATTCCGACGTTAAACTCTCTGCTGAACACATAAGATATTGGAAAAATAGCTACCTTTCGATAAAGATTGTAAATTGTATGAATTGCTGCTCTTGTGCGTACGATCAGACACCGGGGTTGACACATGGATGCTGTTAAGAGCTCGGGTGAGTCACCTGGAATAACAGAACATTCTTGCAGAAGTTTTCCAATCTTTCGTACAGTGGTACAGAGGTATTGTTCATTTGAAAAGTATGCAGACGCCCCACACAACTTTGCACAAATCCCAACCTCAGGAAACAGGAAGACAAATCAGCCAATTGTAAGAGTCGGCGAAGAGCCTGACAGGAAATGAAGTCATAAACCCCATCCCTCTGGATGAGTATTGCTTCCTGTCCCTTTTTTTTTTTGTTAAGTGACAATAAGGTGAAAACAAAACACAAACTTTTACAGCACATATTCTCACATATATATTTATATATAATACATCTGAAATAAACACAGCCAAGTTCAGTCGAAAGAAAGTCCGTTTCTGGTGTTCTGCGAGAGATTTGTGCCCGATTCTGGATTTTTTTTGTTGTGTTTCTAACGAACGGAGAAAAAAAAAGTGCTAGATATTCAACTCCACTTTAACATTTAGCAGCCTTGAGGGTTTAAATGCATCTGCGTCCCCCAAAGTTAAGAAAAAAATGCTATCGAATGGCTTGTCTCAGTTTCATTCATGTCACTATTACTACTGATGGGGCAGACAATCAAAACGAATGCACAAGCTGATTTAGACACAAAGTGTTGAAAATATGGCAAATGTCATTCCTAAAGCGTGTTGTAAAGCCAGCTCAGCCCTCCCCTAGAGTCCCGAATGGTGCCTCCCGT
Source organism: Enteromius unitaeniatus (assembly GCA_032359435.1). Lineage (NCBI taxonomy): Eukaryota > Metazoa > Chordata > Actinopteri > Cypriniformes > Cyprinidae > Enteromius > Enteromius unitaeniatus. The sequence goes on from JAUMHI010000051.1 coordinate 14,610,168, forward strand.
CTACAAATGCTCAGTTTAGCGGAGCAACCCGAACAGCAGCTGAGGAGGGGGGTGACGCAAGAATGTCCTGCCAACAGCTGCTGTGTCACGCTTTCTACTGCCGTTCAGGCTCGGCTGCCAAATCAGGGCCTGTTTTTAAGGTTACACAGAAAACACTTGATTACAACGGGGTTTTTTTCCTCCACTATACGGCTTCATCACGTGCAGCGAATGCAGTCTGCTGATGTAATAACATTCACAGTGGCGTGCAAACGACTCAACAATCGGGCCCTTGTGCCTCGGCGCACTACAGAGCAAACGGCACAGCTGAATCCAGGAATGCTCACCCTGTTCATGCTCCTCGCATTAAAATAGCCGGCCTGCTAAGTCAGCGCGCCGTTGAGGAGAAACAGCTGCTGCAATCGTGGAAGCACAGAGAACGAGCGCAGAGACTGGCATCCGTTAACAATTCTGCGGCCAACAGATAGAAGTGTGTGACAATATTTCGCAATTCGTCCGCCTTGCGTTATAGGAAGGATCACAGCAGTACACATGACTTCAACAGCTGCCATTTAACACGAAACAGGTCAAAGGAGGCTTTACGAATCAGCACAAAACACTGTTGCTCCCAAATAATAAGAAGCATAATAATGAGATTAAAAACTAGAGGTTGTTCAATTCTTCGCCGTGGATGCAAGCGTATTGTGTTTTCGCTAAAGTGCATGGATGAAATGTGTTTAACGTCGTTAACGATCTTTCTCCATCATAACCCACTGGTCAACTTGGTTATTTTTTTTTTTTAATAATATTTTTGGTGAAAGGCTAAACAAAAATCTTGCATTAATATAGCTGCAGATACTACACAAGAGAAAGCAATAAATTAAATAAAAAGGCAAACGCGGGACGGGCATGCACAGAAATGAACGCACGAAAGATGTTCGATATAAATCGCGCGGAAAGAAAAACGTAATGAAGTGCGTGCTGTAAACTCAAAAAGGTCGTGGGAGGAGCTTGGGAGGGTGACGTTTAATTTTTTTTCGCAAGGCTAATCTAGTCTTCCACAAAACAAAAACACTGGACAGTCTTCCAATCCCAGCTTATTTCTCTTTTTTACAAAATTAGCTTCAAGCTTTAACAATTCTGTAGTTTATATATAACTTTTACTTTGTGTATTCAAAAATATGCTGGTTAGTTTTTTTTTTGTATTCTCTAATAAAGTACAATCTCACATAAAAAATAAAAAAAAGACAACGCAAAAGGGGCTGGGGTGAAAAGACACTCACCCACATATTTCTGTCCTTAATATTAACTTATATCACGCATCTATTGACTTAAGCAATCTGTCCTTAAATATTCTTGGACCCAAGTCGGAAAAGTTTTTTGTATGTTGACCCCAAAACCAAAACATCATCGTCATCAGTTGATAGCACCGGTGGAAGGATGTGCACAAAGCAACTATTTTCATTAATAATGCCTGTAATAAAGTCAGAGTATGACTTAAAAAGTCTCACCGTGAAAGGCCGAGACACACAAACTCAAAACCAGGGGGTCAAAATGATCCAAATCTGAATTTAAAACTTTTCAATGCTCAATCAAATTGGCCAAACCCTAAAATGTTGATGTGAAAACCAAAAACCCTAAAATACTAATTTAGGGAACATCTGTCTATAAAAGGGAAAAAATAATCTAAGAACACAACTTCGGATAAACATTTAGAAAGTCCCATGCTGCCTTGGTTGGAAACACACCATGAAGACCAGTGACGCTATATATATATATATATATATTCATATATACTGTATATACTAAACTTCTCCCCTCTAAAAACATGTTTGCACCCTTACAGCCTGGTTGGTCGTATACGTGCCGCTTTTGAAATTCAGCAGCCTTGGCGTTGATGTAACAAAGGTTTAATTGTGAGCTAAGACAATTAAACTTGCTGGTTTCACAGGACAGGGCAGCATCAGGAATAAATCAAACCCCACGAGACATCCTTCGCCCCCATGGCTTCAAACTTAGACGGCCCCCCCTCCCCAAACCCTCACCACATAGAAACTTCACAGATCTATTTTTCTGTCCGATGAATATTTTAGTAGGCTATTTGAGTTCAATTCATGCACTTATTGTTTCACACATCTCCTGGGGTCAGTCGTCGTCCACGTCCTCGCCCTCGGACTCCTCTCTCCTCTCGTACATCTTATCCCGGTGTCTCTCCTGGATCTCCTTCATCTCCTCGGCGTAGCGGCAGAAGGCTCCTCCGAACTTCCCCCAGGCCTTGAAGGGGATGGTGATGGAGTTCCTGTAACTGGGCTTGACCTCGCTGACCCTCAGGAACACGCCATACTTGTTGGAGCCCACGTCGAAGAAGAACCTCTTGGAGTCCACCATGATGGAGGTGCCCTCGGGGAGCTCGCCGTAGCCCCCCGCGGCCCCGGGCCCCCCGCCGAGCTCATCGTCCTCTCCGCCGTAGTCGTCGATGAGCTTAGCGAGCGCATCTCGGAACTCGATCAAGCCCTGCGCCGGCAGCGCGATGGTTTGGCCGGCCTGCACCCCGCCGCCGCCGCCGGGACCGGCCCCTCCTCCGCCGACGCCGAAGCCGGGACCTCGGTTGACGGTCTGGCGGATGCGCAGGAACCTCCCGCGCTGGTTCTCCTTCAGGTCGAGGTAGTATTTGCGGTTCTCGCGTACCAAGAACTCGCTCTTCAGCGCCCGCCGCGGGCCTCCGTCATCGCCGGCGGACGACTGCGCGATCTGCTCCGGGCTGCTCGGCCCCAGCTGGGCGTAATGCTCGATGAAATCCCCGAGGTAGTCGCGGAACTCGGCCGCCACGGACATGGAAAGAGTCAGGCGGCTCTTGGAGCCCCCGGCGCCCACCTCCGCTATCTTAATGAAGCGGCCCTTCGCGTTCTGCTTGACATCCAGGTAGAAGCGCTTGTTCTGGATGTCCAGGCGCTTGGACGCCAGCTCCTGGGTCTCCTGCTCCCGCTGGAAGTGCTGGAGGCCCCCGCGCTCGCTCCCACTGTCTCCATCCGCCATCTTCAGCACCTCCAGCCAACTTCTCCCTCAGAGAAACGCTCCTCTCCGCCTGGCTCCGGCAGGCTCAGCTCTCAGCGCGGCAGCATTGGCCTCGCAGCTGCCAATAACACGCGACGCTCTCTCGCGGGGTCACCGATAGGTCCGCGAGCCTGTCAATCAGAGCGCGAGGGCGGTGCGCTTTGGCCTCATTGGTCAGATCCGTTTCCTCCTCCTGTGCAGGCATTTCCTGTCCTTCTGGAGCTCGGCTCAGGCTTTGAAGGAGAACTAATAAACATGATCGTTTTCAATAAAAATCGGAAGTCAGAAAGAGCTTAAGTGCCAAGTATGCTTGCTCATACAAGGAATTTGTATTAACTTCCACACAGAGACAATAAGATGAGAAGAAAAGTAGCATAAATAAACAAAAAAATATATATATTTTTTGCCAGTGAAAATAAACAGCAACAAAGCTAATAAGCTACTTTAAATGTAGTGAATTTTCTGTAACTGTGCTACTAAATTATCAACTGTACTTTGCATAACAGTTGTGTGTAGCATGTCTCTGCACACGTTTCTGTTTGTTATTTTAAAATCTGACACAGGATCAGCCGTTTTCCAGCTCTTAAAGCGTGAGCTGTGACGTAAGCGCTGACTGTAGATCAGCTGCTGATCCTCGCTGAAGGATGACGTCAAATGTGACGTCGGGGGTTTAATTTCCGAGGTCAGTGTGTTGTTAAAGTGATCATAAAAAGGACGCACATGAATAATTATCACTCTGTAATTGCAGAACTTCTTTGGTTGAATAGGGCTTAATTTATAGAAATTATTGCAAATTATTTTTTATTGTTTTAATCATTGCTCTGCTCTGACCTATTGTCATTTAAATTTCAAACGTCATTTAAATTGTCATTTAAATGTCAAACTGAGAATAAATTAGGCCTATGATAATATAGCATAATTATCTTATAAAATGAATGAAAACGTTAAATCTTTAGATGAACATATTCAATTGATATCTCAAAAAGTTGTTTTTCTGTTTTTTAAGTTGTTTACTGCTCATGCATCTTAATAAATGCATAAATTACAAATATAAGTAATGTGTTACATTGCAGATTTGATTATTATTAGTATTAGTATTAATTAATTAATTATTTAAGTATTATTTTTAATCAACATACACATTTCCGTGATCCCTAGATGGCTTTTATGTTTCACATACAGAGTCTGTACATTTATAAAATAAAAAAACCAGCCAAGAACAGATAAAAGAGTGCATAGTCTGTTTGTAACCTTTTTTGTTCAGCTATTTTTGGGAAACCTTCATGTACACATAACAATTAGGCTAATACAATAAAAATAAATGAAGTAAAAATTGATGTATTCAAACAAAATAATACATGTTTATTTTAGGTTAATGGCTTCATTCCTTTCTTTTAATTAAATAAGTTTATTAATATGTCTCTTGCCTAATGTAACCACACTGTAGAAAAATTAATCAAGACGTTAAACAATAAATGTGTACTATTACGCCCTCCACTGTCAACAAATAAAGTGAACTTCAAGATGAACATATTTATTGGGTTATTTATTATTTTTAATCATTGTCTAAATAAAATAACGAGATATAGTACCTAACCTGCCTAAAAAGTGAAGTAAAATCAGTTACTTTAACAAAATAAAGCCAATGATTTTGAATAGTTGGGGGTGGGTGAATTGTCATAACAACGGCTATGGCAATCATATTTTAATTGAGGAAATAGGCTTTTAATCGTATGATAATAAGGTTTTTATTGTGTACTATTGTTTTCCTTGCTTTCCTTGGTATTGTTGTGGTAATTCATTCATTTACAGGTCAAACTTCAGAAACCGAAAAGGCGCCAAACGACCGCGCATGCGCAGATGGTTAAGGTAAAGAAACCGATGAGGTTAAATTATGTATTTTTATAACGTGGCCAGGTAAAAAAAGACTCGTTTTGTAACCATTTAACAGTTTTTGGCAAGACAAATCCCCAAATTTCCCCTGTGAACGAGGGAAAGAAATATGATATGCCATTTTATATGCACATAAATAAGAAAAATGTGTAAAATTTACATTAAAATCGTGCTTGTTCACTTTCGTTGTTTTATGCAACTGTCTACGTTCATCTCATCGTCATCAACAGAGATAAGCATGCAAAACGAAAAGGACCCACAATGACACTTTTAGTTTTGAAAAGAGGAAGCTGAAACCTACAATAAACCGGACAAAGCGTGCTCAGAGACTCAACTGCTCTCATGCATTGTAGCTTTTACAGCCGAATACACAATAACGTGCGTGTCAGTTATTATTCTAAAGATTGCACTGTGATCGCCACGTTCCCGATCACATAAAAAATGTAAAAAATACTTCATTTTTTTGTAATGAGTGATGACGGCGACACGCATGCGCAGAAGCGTAGTGCGCTGGTGGTCCGAGGAAAAAAGAGAGAGAACTAGAAACCACCCACATATAGAAAAGCGCCGTGATTGGAGGAAACCGACGGTTCAAACCAAGACGTAGCTCGCTCATTGGTTAAAACGCTGGAACGTACCGCGCTCAACGCTGAAGTGGGCATCATTGTGTTTTCCCTCCGTTTCGTGCGAAAAGAGAAGCAGCTCATCCGACGACATGGTAAAGCAAGTTTTTAATTGTCTGATTTCTAAAATGAAGCCTAGCTCGGACGATTATGCTTTGTGTAAATGGTAAAGGCGCCGTGCTTTAATTCTGTGCACGTGATGGCTTTTAATAAGCTCGCGGTGTTTGCTGTGTTTTTGGAAAAGAGCGCCGACCGTGGATTAAAGTGGTTTTGGTTTAGCAAAACGAATTAAACGGGCAAAAACGCGTTTGTGCTTTTAATAGGATTGGTGTTATATGTTGTTTAAAATATATCGACTGGAGAAATGATAGCTGAAGTCTTCGAAGCAATTAGCTCGTGCTGTTTGGAGACGCTGGAAAACCTACAAATAAACTCCATTTTGAATTTACTTGGTTTTGTTTGTACTTTTGTTTAAATACTAATAATATATATAAGTCTTTTCTGGGCGTTTTTTAATCCCTCAATTATTCCAAATTACCTTCAAGTATCTGGAAAAAAAGAGAGAAAGGGGGAGAAAAAACCCCCGAAATAGCTGTAAATTAACTTCCAGGAGTGATATTTAATGTTTGTAGTTGTGATATCTACCAGCAATTTCAAGAGTAAAATTTGTTTCACCACATTTTTTTTTTCTCCCCAGTGAGTAACTTTTACCAGAAGTTTGTATTTTTATATATATATATAATATATATATATATTTTTTTTTTTGTATAAGACTTCTAAGTATCAAGTCTTTTTCTTGTGCTTCTGCAGGCAGGAGGAAAAGCTGGAAAGGACAGCGGAAAGGCCAAGACGAAAGCAGTCTCCAGATCACAAAGAGCTGGTCTGCAGGTACATCTCCCTCTGCCAGCTAAGCAAAAAAATGAACCGCTGTTGAACTTAACGGTGATATTGAGTGTGTTTGTGTTTTTCAGTTCCCTGTAGGTCGTATCCATAGGCACCTGAAGACCCGAACTACCAGCCATGGTCGTGTTGGAGCGACAGCAGCGGTGTACAGCGCCGCTATCTTGGAGTACCTGACTGCTGAGGTAATGATTTTCTTTTGGCTCGTTTTGTTAAACAAGCCTGTTGGATGTCATGGTGGCAGATTTTTGGCTGGCTGGGATTTCTCTTACTGTGAATCATCTGTAAAGCAAATGCAACTTCGTTCAAGCCTGTTTATCATCTTATTGGCAGGTTTTGGAGTTGGCTGGTAATGCCTCCAAGGATCTGAAGGTGAAGCGTATTACTCCCAGGCATTTACAGTTGGCCATCCGTGGTGATGAGGAGTTGGACTCGCTTATCAAAGCTACCATTGCTGGCGGAGGTGAGTTTCTTACAACTCCTGGTTTTTTAAAGTGTAATGCAGTATGTAAAAGGGCTGATTTAATGGCGTCTCTTTGTTTCTCCCTACAGGTGTGATTCCACACATCCATAAGTCACTGATTGGAAAGAAGGGCCAGCAGAAAACCGTATAAAATGCACTGATGTTCGATTCTGTCTCTGTATAGAAAACGGCAATCAGCATTGAGAGAGCAGTTGCTTTTGTTATGTTTCCCCACTTGTTTGGTTATGTTTGGTAAGCGTAGTTTAACATGACAATGTTTAGAGTTTGACGTACTGTATTCATGGTAATTAATGGGGGGGTGGGGGGTTACGTGTTGTGGGGTAAGGAAATGTAATCATGGTTTTTGTGTTTAGTTGGTTAAGGAATAGGTTCTGGGTTTTGTGGAGTTTGGGTTTCATTATTGGCTTTTTAAAATCTGTTTTATACATTAAAAGATTTTTTTTTTTTCTAAGTGTTTTTGCCTTTTTGTGACTTTCATTTGAGTTATTGCGTAGAAACTATATTTTATGCTCTAAATGCTGCAGAAAATCTATTGAAATGAATCCTGAAAATTATCCTTGGATCAGATATAAGAGATTGTGAATAAAGTGTATGTAAAATTTTTCTAGCTACATTGCCTTTGTATATATATATATCTATTGAAATAAGTAGAAAGGTTTACACTTGATATATATAAGGTACTGATATGTGTGATATAAAAGTCAAAAATGTAGTTTAAACGCTTCATAAGCACATGGTTTTTAGTTGTTCATTTGATTTATAGTTGATAATTAACTAGGTGATAATCAAATAGCTGTGGCCATATGGGTTTATTTGCTTAAATTTGCCCTTCCATAAATGAAAAGGTCTTCATTTCATAGTTATGGTATTAAATGATCTATAGTTTGTGTATTTAAATTAAAATATATTCGCTGTAGATATAAAATGTTTTCTAAGAAATAATGCTTAATGCTCTTTATCATAAAATCACTTAATTGTCTGAGAAAACAGAACTTGCCATATTTTTATCACGGTTAATGCGTCATTTAAGAAATTTAGATGATGAAGAGCATTTTTGTAATGTGATCAGAAGTTACAGTAAAATACATTTCTGTATTCTAGTGTCTGTGAGCTGGGGTATTATATCAGCCATGCCACTATAAAATGATTCAGAAGTAGGAGATATGTTGAAAGTTGTGTTTTCAAACAAAGGATTGCTAATGCAGCTCATTGTGTTCTCCCTAGACATTTACATTACATTTTAGTGCTCAGTTCAATTTATTCCTTTTCTTTGCTTGATCTTAAAAAGGAAGTCTTACTTTAAAAGGAAATTTACTTTCATAAACCCTGTAACTCGGTGTTCCTTTAATAAAAACAGATTGTAGCGTGCTAAAAACATGAGATTGAAAGCGTCCCGTTTTAGAGAAATATATTTATTGTACAAAATCTCCAAAATGATATTTAAGTACAGTGTTGGTAAATTATTTTAGCTCCACATAGGTTGGTAAAGTAAACTGCTACATCTATTTGATCAAAAATAATGCGACGTATTATTTCCATTTCAAAATACCAGCTAATTGAAAATAATTTAAAGTATCATTTATTTTAAAAAGCTTAAAAACGCAATAACTTAATGGGAAATCGTGCAATAAGAAATGGTGTAGCAATATAGTCTTTTCTGTAAGCTTTGATCAATTTTATTGATGAATAAAAGTTACGGCAGTAATAAAGCACCTTACGCTTCGATGTAATCAAATAGAAAATTGATTTATTTATACACTCCTCTTGTACACATAGACATGAACGAAATAGAACTTTCTCCTAGATTTTTTACAAAGATATTTAAATAATAATTCGATAAAAAAAGATCACATTTGTTATTGCACTTCACCCTGTATTCACAAATGCAAAGATGTAAACAAAGCGCAAGGCTTAACAGGCAGAAATGAATGTTTTGTTGCTGGTCTCTCCTCTCACTGTGTGTTGTAGTACTGCGAGTGATAGGGCTGGTATGGACTCATCATAGAAGGGTTGCTGGGATGGACAGGAAGGCTCTGTAGGGTGCTGTACTGATACAGGGCCTCCACAGGCAGGGTCGGCAGGCCTCCGGCTGGAGCAGGACTGTAGTGAAATCCCGAGCCGTAAGGTGCTGGGGTCTCCTGGACTGCTGGATAGTAGCTGGGATACGGAGCGGCACGGAAACTGTGCATATCGGAGTAATGCATCATGTGCGAGGCCACCTTGGCCTGGCAGGCGTGGGCCAGACTGTCCTGAACGGTCCGTTTCAGCTTCATGCGTCGGTTCTGGAACCAGTTTCTGATCTGATGGAAAGAAACATGGGATAAGTTTACACTGAACACAGAAACAAAAGGTAAATCAATTGTTTTTGAGCCCCCTATGGTTAGAAGAGTGGTATTACAGTAAACATTTGTTGTGGTTCTCAATTTCTGTTCTTCGTCTCTAACAAAATATGCTCCTATAACAGATGTTTGTGATAGAAAGATAAGGCATTCGGCTTCTTTAGAGGTCAGTGCACTATGCTGAAGCTGATGTTTAAAGCTAGCGATGGGAGAAACGAAGCTATTCGAATATTTGAATCAATTGCTCCGCAAAAAGATTCACTGCTTCGAATCGCTCGAAACACAACACGTTACGCACGTCAAAACTGTGTAAATGCGACGAAAACTCTGGCCAAACACGCATAAAAACACCTTTTACCAAACCAACTCAATGCAAATGTATTATGTATGTATATTATGTATGAAGCCTCGTTCGCTGGAATCACGTGAGTGATTCATGCGTGCTCCGAATCACTGAATCAAAACAAATGATTCGCAAAGATTTCGAAGCTCTGCAACACTGCAGAGCAAACTAATACACAGTCGCTTTAAATCACACTGTTAAAATAATAGTTATAATAAATCGACTTCATACCTGT
>JAUMHI010000051.1:14620117-14643208 GCA_032359435.1 Enteromius unitaeniatus
GCAGAGCAAACTAATACACAGTCGCTTTAAATCACACTGTTAAAATAATAGTTATAATAAATCGACTTCATACCTGTTTATCAGACAGATTCAGTCTTTTGCAGAGCTCAGCTTTGTCCTGGGCTCCGAGGTAAGCGTTCCTCTTGAAGGCCCTCTCCAGACTGTTGATCTGCTCGGCGGTGAACGCAGTTCGGGGTCTGCGGCCGGTAGAGGGAGACACTGACGGCTCCGGGTCTTTAGGGGCCCCGGGTGAGAGAGAGCGGCCGCCTTCGCTCTCGTACCCCGAGGTCTCCTCCTCCTCCGCGCTGCTGCTGAAGCCTGGCTCTGAAGCTGTCAAAAAAACAGACGAATGAGCAAGATTCAAATATGAACAAAACAGCAATTGCACAAGAGCGAAAGACAAATAGCTATTGTAAATTTACATCTAAATGCATTGCTCAACTGAAAAACAATTACATAAAGGTAAAATAAAATTAATCCTACGCAATCCGTAACTTTATTTTTAAAAATTAGATGAATATTTACTTATATAATAAATAATGAATTATTATTTATTATTGCATTATTCTACAGAACATTTTTACTGTTGTTATTAGGTTAAGCAATTTCATTTTAGCCTATTTTTACTATTAGGCTTATTATTTTAATCTATTATAATTTAATTAATTTAACCAGTAGTATTTTAGATGCATATTTTAATAATTAGTTAAAATCTAAAATAACCCTTATAATTAAAGTGTTATTGATTACTGTGTTGGCAAAAATCAAATCTTAAAATTTTAATTTTGGTTGATACTATTTTACTTTAAAAAATAAAAACAAAAATAGTATTTTAGACCAGCATTTTGCACTTACACAAGTATATATTTTAGATGTTAAAGAATTTATATATATATATTTTTTTTAACTGGTAATTAATTAAGAATTTCAATATAATCAAAAAATAATAAAAAATTTCCCAGAGGAACCTTCCCGAGGGATTAATAAAGTTCTATCTATCTATCTATCTATCTGAGAAGTATAATACTTTTAGATCATTCTTCAACAATGTAAAAAAATCTTACCGTGGGTGTGTTGCTGGATAATATTGTTGTCACTGGAATCTGTATCTTGTGTGGATGTACATAATAAACTGTTTCCTGGCTGTGCTGGCTCCATACGTTTCTCCTGATCCTCCATATTTTCCGGTCTCCTTCTGCTGTAGAAGCCAGGAAGGCTCTCAGAGGCAGTGCCTGATGTGCTCGGGACGTCCTGGCCGGGAGAGACCCAAGAGTTTGTGGGAAGCGTGGATGCAGAGGCCTGGCTGCTTTGAGAAAGCCACTCGATGGAAAAATGCCCCTTCATCTTCGAGAAGTGTCCAAATCCAGCAAAGAAAGACAGATATCCAGTATAACGGTGCAGTTGCGCAGCTCTTCTTCTTCAGGGTGAGTTTCCAGCTGAAGTCCCGTGTCTGTGTGAGTCAGATGTGTGTTTGTGTTCTGATAAGCGTGGCTTTGGGTTCACTGATCAACACCTCCGGTATGGGGCTCAAGTATTTATAGGGCTAATCCCAGCTCATTTACAATTCACTTCGCCCCGGATCAAAGGAAACGTCCTGATCTCCACCCCTTCAGTTTTCACAAGTGTGGTAATGAAGACGTCTCAATCGGCCTTGAGTGAACCCATTAACTCCTGGCACCAGTAAGTCTGGAGATGTAATCCCCTCCCTAAAACCAGCTCTGATCCCGTCTCCTCTCTGAGGTGTGCATGTGTGCGTGTGTGATTTCATATGTTCACGTTAGAACAGTGTGATGGAGGAAGTTCAAGGTTAAAAACATCATAATGCACAACAATGCTTGGTAATCTGGTAAAAGTTAAATAGTTTTAGTTATTTGACAAAAACGTAAGCACATAATATCTACAGAGCTAAATACGCTTTAATACTTCAAATTTTTCTTTCTTTCTTTCTGTTTTTGCAGAATTGAAAAAAACCTTAGATTTCAATCTTTTTTACAATTCTGTTATTATAAAATGTCTTGTAAGAACAGAAAGGCTAATAGAAATACATCATTTATTTATATATTTACTTATTTATTTGCTTACTTACTGACACATGCATGAAAGCACAATAATGGTAAAATACAACAACAATATTTTTAAAGGCCCTTATCAGAAGAACAGATCATGTGAAACAACTACTTGGAAAAAGGATTTGTTTGTTTGATTATTTATTTGTTTACAGTTCCAGCAATACAAAATTAAGCTCAAATATTTGTAAAATGAGAAATGTATTTATTTTAGCACAATAATAAAAAAAACCTTTATTATATAACCTCTCTAGAACAGAAATCTCTATAACTTGCTAAATGACATCCAAATGAATTAAAAAATTACTAGTCAGTTGGATGACGATTATGCCCTATATATTTATATTATTATTATTTTTTTTTTACAAAAATCATGGTTTTCCATTATGTTATGTAATAATAAATGTTATTTTCTTTGAGTATTTTTCTGTTAATTGTGTTATTTTTTCAAAATAACCCAACTGCAGTTTAATTAAGATTAATTTGAAAAAAAAACCCACGATTTCTGAGAATTCTTTTATTCATTCAAAGTTAGTTTTACAAATTCCAATACAGAAAATAAAACAAATGTTTCATGGTGTTTTTTATTGAAATATAGTGTCTTTAGAATAAAAATGATTACTACACTATTTTTATTTAGGCTTAAAACAACTGTTTGTTTATTAGCTTGTCAGTTTCTCTGATTCCAATAGAGCAGAAGTGCTGCTGTGTCCTTTTGTGAAAACGTCTCTCTCACAAACACAAGCGCTCTGTCTCTCTCATAGACACTTAATGTTCCTGTGAGTGGCTGCAAACGTGGGTAATTCAGCTCTTGTTTATGCCCTTTTCAGCGGGTATTGGTATCAAAGCAGGCGGCTCTTTTGAAGTGGCAGGTAGAGGTTAATGGGCTTTTTTAGAAACACTACACGAGTATGGAGACAGTAGTCTGCAGAGACACAACTACTGACGGAGATAACTGCCGGCCCTTGGATCTGTTGCCCCCCCCCTCAAACGGGATCATTACGCATAGCTGATCTGGTTTATCAGCGGCTTTGCTTGAGATTAACTTAATCAGGCCCACTATTGAAGAATACCTGATTTCAAAGCCTGCCAGACAATTACTCACAAAGATGTAGGCCTATGTAAAAAAAACACAAAAACATTGAAGTGATATAATTTGTTCATTCATCTCATTCTCAAACGACCAAGTAATGAGAGTAAATTCATTCAGAGAGTTAGGTCTCTATATATTCGTCCCTCTTCGGCCCATTTAAAGGTTCAAAGAGCAGATAATTTGTTTACACTCTCTCATCATATCTTCATTTCTATCTGTCTCTCTCTTTCAGCGAGAGGCCAAACAAACAGGCCGCTCTCATTCCTCTCTTATCTGTCACTGATCTGTCTGTAATTGCATTGTAGGTTTCTATATTCCAGCGAGGCTCAGTGTTAGGGGACGGTCCCCGTCTCGTTTCCGCTGTCCCCGGGCCCTGATATGTGATAAACCGGGGCCTGACTTTGATGTGCGTGTCAGCGGAGATGAATCAGACAGGAGCCTGTTTTTATGGATGACAGACGGGAGGGGCTGGAGACGGCAGGTCCACTTCTCATCTCACTAACACTATCATTAAAGCACAGATTACAGTGAGACTCTTCTGTAATAATGCTCCTGAGCTGATAGCAGCATACAGACTTATAGATGTTTTGTTTTCTAGAAAATCATCAATATAACTAGTTTTAAAGAACCCGGAATCCAAAACACTCATCTGAGGAACATGTAATATAATGTTTATAGTCTCCAAAGAAGGAACATTTTACAGCCACAAAGAGTATAGTTCTATTTTAAGAGTATATGAATTGCTAAAGTAATTATTTGTTAGTTTTTATGTGTTGTGTTAGTGGCATTTATGGATTTATAAATAATAGCAATACAGTTGATTTCAGGAGTCCATCCTCTCTTATTAAAACACTGAAATTACTTTAAATCTAAGACATTTTTATTGACAATAATTCATTTTTAGAAGATATTTAATGATTAATTGATGATTATTAGCATCCCACTTCCCCATAAACATGAATGTTTCTTTAAAATCAAAACATGAAACCACAATTTACTTTATTTAAAAACAGCAATATTGATGATTTCAGAGGTCTATCCTCCTTTAATAATAATAATAATAATAATAATAATAATAATATTTTTTTAATGAAAAACTGTTCATAGTTTTTGACTGTAATTTCTTTCATTGATAATAAATATAATTATAATTAATTTAAAACTAATGCAAAACAAATTAAACAAATAAAAGCTTTGACTTGTTTACTTTTTATTTATATTTATCCTATATATTTTTAATATTTAGAATGATTTTTCAGTACACTTTTAATAAAACATTTCAATTTCTTTAAAACTAATGCAAATTTATAGAAATAAAATAAAGCATTTTAATTATTTATTTTTAATACTTCAAATGATTTCAGCAGTCTATCCTTGTGTAATAAAACATTTCAGTTTCTTAAAAACCGATGCATATCAATCAGATATCAGATATAAAACAGATATATTGAGTTTATATTCATTGATAAAAAGCGTTTCAATCATTGAGAACAGATGCTCTCAGCTCATGCTTATACGTGTTTAGTTCTCTTGAATTTGTGATGATGAGTGCAGTTAAGCATATCTGGCTCCTGAAGTGTGATGTGTCCGTCAGCGCTGCTACAGACGGCAGTCTCTCAGAGTAATGACCCCCAGCGGTGAGGGCCTTTGATTGTCCTCATTGAGCCTCTTTCATCTCTAATAGGGCTGTTTGCTGCTCTGTAATGACTGCTCATGTATTGTCTCTCTCTCTCAGTGCTGCAGGGGCCAGAGGCTGAACTCACACAACCAGCCTCACAGCACCACAAAATAAACACCACATCAACATTTCTAGATGAGTCCCTAAAACATGCAACATGCCAATATTACAATAAACATTTATGCATATTTAGATATTAATATTTTGAATTCATTTTTTGTTTGTATATTTTAGTGAAAGTTTTAGTGGTTTTGTTATGTTGTTGTTTTTTGTTGTTCATAATTATGATTAAAAATAATAACAATAATTATATATATATATGTGTGTGTATGTGTGTGTGGTTTATTTTGTTTATTAATACATCAATTTACTAAAACGTTTACATTTTTATTTTTTTTTTACTATATTTTATGTTTATTGTTTTCAAGCAATGAAAACAATACTTATGGTTTTAATGTATGCTGGTAGAATAAAAAATAAATGTAGATATTAATTAAAACGTTCTAATTTTAATTAAAAATATTCTTTAACATTGCATATTTCAACTACATAGGCCAAAATGACCAGCGACTCATATATATTACTTAATAAATATTAACTTACAAAACTTACAAAAAATTGAATCAAATGCACTGTAAATTTGCTGAGAATGTTTGTTAATCATAAATACCTTTCTATTGTTTTTGTGCGCACAGATTGCTTTTTTTCTACATCTCTAGAGTACTATAGGTGTTATTGTCTTTTGTTTGTCATGAAAGCCACTAATCCGGTTAATCCCATCAGTTTGATTGCAACACATCCAGTAAACCCTCATTGACTCCAATCACAGGAATCAACCTCAAAGAAGGACTCGAGGAACCGGCCCGAACCGAAAAGCCGGTATGAGATCACGGCGGGAACTCTGACCTTCGATCAGGGCCCCGGAGCCCCGTCTCCAGAGCGGAGGCCAGAGGTGTCCCAGGACGCTCCAGAGGCCCATTCAGAGCACTTTTGTTTCACACCTGGAAGCGGGGAGGGGAAGTGTGAAGGAGGCATTAAGCCCTATTGAGCTTAACTGCCGATACCCACCCACCCCGTCTCTTACGACGCTCATCATTGAGGAGCCGGGGCCAGATCAGCATGTTTGTGAATGCTTTCAGATCACGGACGCTCGGCTGAAAAGAGCGTCCGTGCCGAGAAAGACGAGGGAGGAGGGAATGCTGCATTTGGGCCTTTCCTTTTCCTGTTAAGAGTGTAATGTAAAGGCTGACATGAGGTGTGAACGTGGACGGGCCCTTTGAAGTTAAAATGACATTTAGAGCTCAATTATGTTGTTAGCAGAAGGTGTCTGCCGGTTTCAAACCACCATAAAACAAAACTTAAAGGTGGATAAAATGTGATGTGGTGCTTTATGTCGTGTCAGACTGTCAGAAACCAGGCATAAAACATTATCCATTAGTGTATTATAGACTTCTGTGACAGAATATCTATACTAAAAATCATACAGAAATATATAATAAAATGACAGAATTTAAAACAATCCAATGATCACGTAAAAGAAAATACATGGAGAAGCATAGAGTTTTCATTTTGGTCAAAGTTTTAAAAATTGTGTTGCGTTTCTGTCATTTCCATTCATCTTCATTGTTATTTTCTAATATTTTATTACAAGTTTAGTATTAGTTATTTTAGTACATCAAGTTAAACGTAATAAAATGATAAATATTTCCTCAGCAACATGCTACAATAAATATGTTAATGTGCATATAACCATTTTTATTTACATTTTTTTTGTTTTAGTTAACTACAATAACTGATCTTGATATACGACCTATTTATACAGTCCATCAAATATAAATATATTTAGCTTTATATTTAATGTTACCATATATATATTTAATGTTACCATATATATGCTATTGTAAAATTAAATACAGATAGAAATAAAAAAATAAATAAAACATCTCGTACTTAAGAAGAAAGGTGTAATACCATTGACAATTATGTTGAGAAAGAATAAAATACAGATCAGAAAGGTCAACTCAAATAGGGTTAACTTTCCACACCAGTTGCATTAAAAACAACAAACCTAGTTATACTAAGTTATTTGTTGTTGGTAACTCTCAAAAATAACTGTCACTGGGGCAGTACCTTTTCAAAAGGTAAATTTTATACCTATAAGGTTCAAATATGTACACTTTTGGCTAGTCCTAGATTAAAATAAATGTTAAGAGCTGTCTAAACTGGAAAAAGCTTACACTGAGATATCTTAAAATACATCATTAGCAAAGGTCTAGTCCTGGCTTAATCTAATTCCTATCCGGGAAACCGGCCCATTAAGTACTAATATGTACCTTTTAGGTACCAAAATGCACCCTTAGGTACAAACATGGTACAGCCACCCCAGTGACAGCTTTTGTACCGGTATTTCTGAGAGTGTAGTTATCTATTGTTTTCAAATGAGCAAAATAATTGATTTAAATGCACTCCATATGCTAAGATAAACTTTTTCTTATTTATGCTTTCTTTAAACGTGTGCATTTCTCTGTAGTAGCCTATATAAATGCATGTAAATTCCGGGATTCCTTCTATCACAGCACAGTTGATTCTTTTGTAAAGGCTAAATAAACAGTGCTGCAGTTAACACTGAAAGAAAGGAGACACACAGAGCTGAGATCATACCTGAAAGATGTCCTGCAGAGACAGAGACGTCTGTTTACGTTCTGGAGACGGTCTCCCAACTATACCCGCCATTAGCTTTAAAACGGCTACATTTCCTCTCACAGTTTCAATCAGTGTAGGTTTTACAGAAATATACAGCTCCAAAGTTAAGCTTTCTGATGATTTTATACATGTTTTTGGAAGAGGTCTCCTATATTCTCAACATGGCTGCATTTATTTGATCAAAAATACACTACCAACACCAATATTCAGAAATATTATTTCACTTTAAAATAACCGTATTCCATTTACATATGTTTTAAAATGTAATTTAGTCCTTTGATGCAAAGCTGAATTTTCAGCATCATTACTCCATACTTCAGTGATCATAGAAATGATTCTAATAAGTTAATATTCTGCTAAACAACCATTTCTAATGATCAGTGTTGAAAACACTTCATATTTGTGTGGAAACTGAACTGCTGGAAGACTGAAAAGTTCAAAAAAGTTATTCACTTGAAATAGAAACTCTTTGTAATACTGTATGGAAATGCTTTTACAGTCACTCTTGATCAATTGAATGCATTCTTGCTGAATAAAAGTACACTGACTCCAAACTTTAAACAGCAATACAACAAAATATGTGCTTTTATGGATTTTTAAGTAATCATTTCTACTGTGCATTTATAAGAAGAGCTTAATTTTTAAAAGATGTATAATAATTAATATTTCACATATCGATTAATGTAATTGTTCTTAACATCATGCAGAAATTCTGTGCTTTCAGAAAATTGTTCTTATTTTAAGTAGGTTCTAAGTAGACTGCAATTCTAGAAATAAACGTCAGTGCGATTAATTTCTTCAGTTATGTGCTCTGTTCTTTTATTACATAGAGTGAGCATGTATAGATGTCAGGCGGTTAGGAAAAGCGGGTCAAAATGAACCAGGTGCACCAAAAGGCCGTTAGAATAATGTCAAGTATAATCTCACCACAAATACATCCTGCATATATGCAATAACGTCTACATATGCATCGAATATTCTTTCTCACAAAACCTTGTGCATCCTTTAGAAATAAGTCATCTCTACAAGTGTCAGTGGAACTAGACGAAACGTGGAATACGTGGCTGTGCAATGTAAGGAAAGGACATTTAGCCAATGATCAGTTATATCATGGGAAAAATATAAAGAGCATTTTTATTTAAAAGTTCAAGTTTCAAAGAGACAACATCTTATGAACATCTAGAATATACTTTACTGCACATTACTAGTAATATGAAGAAGCAGTTGCATATGAAGACAGTGAAAACACTGAGAAACTGATTCAATTATTTGCTAATTACTGACTTAAAAATATTTCATGTTTGCAGAACATTTGAAGTCTCTTTTTCCATCACGTCCTATAAATGCCTGCATGTGAAACTAAAATATAAGGCTCAACGATGGAAGCGCTGGCACACTTGTAGTGATCATTTAAAAAAACCCCGGCACAGATTCAGGCATTTCGCTCAGATGGAGGAATAAACTCCAGACCCAGGTAAGCAAAAATCTCCTCTTCCGTCTTTGCTCTGAGATACAGATTCTGTACAGTTTTACAGAGAGAGAGAGATGTAAATGTAGCTATTCTAGTAAGATTTTACAATTAGAAGTGTAATAACGACATATAAACCTATATGTGAAGAGTTTATTTGTGAAAACATATCATTTAGATTTGTAATTTTGAAAAACAATGTTTCGTTGTATTAGTAAGCTGTATTAAGTTTTTTTTAACCTAATCAAAAAACAAATACGATAAGGTATGAAGTATTTTACCCGTTTGTTGTCGAAGAGGGCATGACTGCTCAAGGACATGTGCTTCTCTTGCCCCGCCCACCGTCTCAACTCCCTCTCAAACAGCTGCAGAACAAACAGCACATCAGTAGAGAACAGAACTGACCTCAAAACACCACCACCACAGCATCCAGACATGTGTGTGACGGCAACTTACAGCTGTCAATAAAAAGATCCAGAAAACACTGAACTTAAATTTGAAGACTACACTTTCAGAAAATATCAAAAATGTAGATATAAAATAGAAATATATGTACATTGAAAATACAAATCGTTTAAAAAATATTGTTTCATGAAAATATTTTTCTATTTATTTGAAAAAAAAAAAACCCAAAACGTAATATTTATTTTTTTCCAAAAACAAAATATTTTAATAAAATCAATTACTCAAAATTGAAAGGTCTATTTTATCAAAAGTCAATAAACTTACTTGAAATTTATGGAACACACACAAAGTATTGAATGTCTTATGCCTTTCATTTGTGAAATAAAAAATACATAATAAATTTAATAAAATTTTTTACAAAATAAAAAAAAATCATAAGCATTAATCAGTAATCTGTCTACTATAAAAATGACTAAAAGTACTTCACCAATAAAAAAAATATATAAAAAAAAAACAAAAAACGAACAAACAAATACAACTCCCTCTCTCTCTCAAGTTGTTTCATTAAAATATTTTTGAATTTCAAAAAGTATTTATTTTTTCATGAATAGAGAAATATTGATTAAATCAATCAAACACAAATCAGACATTAAGAAAGTATTATTACTTAGGGGTGGCACGGTTCATGAAAAAAAGAACCGTTCGGTTCACTTGTCTCAGTTCTGTGCATGCATGCGTCGCACGGTTCGAGGGTTCAAGACATGTGCAATGTAGCCTCGTGCCCCGTATGTGACGTCAGTGCGTTTCCCTTTCACGCAAAAGAATTGAGGTGTCTACTGTGTAGAGTGAGTGCTGCATGTCACAATACTGTACGTGTAGAAATGGCAAGTGAGAGAGAAAAGGAAGGCTACCGGGAGTGGAGAGGATGCACCTGCGTCGTATAAATCTGCTGTGTGGGAACATTTCATGTTACCTGTTAGAGGATGGATACAGTTCGGACAGATATTTAGAAAGGATGCTCGAGCTCGGTCACATCAGCGCGAATGTGTGTCTGTATTATAACGGTGCTTCTGTTGACATTTCCGAACACCTTCCTACAGTTGCTTAATAAAAGCGAGCTTTCCACACAAAAATTATTGTCATTATTATGAAAAAAAAATTTGGTTACAGCTCTGTTGGATGCGGGCTGGGCTCGGACAGAAAAATGCGTCCCGATCCACGCTCAATTACCTTTGATGACAGCGGAAATAAAACAATAGACAGAACTGCGACTGTATGCAAGTATTGTGCAACACACATCCAATTCAGTTTATGAATGATTACATGATATAAACTTTTTAATACTGTATCCTAAATTGTGGATAATTAAGCTATATATCATATGCTGAAGTACATTTCTGGAGTGTTAAAGATTAAAAGAAAAAATAACAAGTACCGTTCAGAACCGAAAACCATGATACAAACCGAACCGTGGGTTTTGTGAACCGTGCCACCCTTATTATTACTACAAAAAAAGTTAAAAACCAAATCAATTATTCTTCATGTATCTGTAATCTGAGATCTGACTACTATGAAAATGACTGCATGTAGTACTTCTAAAAGTGTTTCCAAACAATGTTTCAACTAAAAACAAAACCGTTTGGTTGATTTGTGAGGAAGTGAGGAAGCTACACACCTTTGACCCGGTCCATCCGAGAGTGGCGAAGGCAAACTGACTGTAGGGACTGACCACCAGATCGACTCGTACAGCTCTCCAGCCTGACGCTTCTGAATGATGCTCATCGGGTCTTTCACATCCTGTACTGACATCCCCGGCAGAAGCAGTGGGATATGTTTTGCAGCTCACAGCGGATTTCTGAAGCTTAAATATAGAAAAGCATCTCTCGAAGCGATCCATGTTACTAGACGCCCGAGCTGGACCATCCAATTTCTCCAGATAAGAGTTTCTGTTCGTCTTTTGATACAGCAGCAAACCCTGATAAAGTATACATGCTATTTTGGCATTCAACATACAAACTCACTTCAAAATGTCATCAGCAAACAGCAACAAGTCATGCAAGTATTCACAGAACTTCACAAGCACCTGCTCCTCCAGCCACTTTGTGATTTTAGGCATCAGTCCTTCCTCTTTTCCTTCCTCTGGATGCGTTATGAGAAAGTCCACATCATGACCGACTTCCTTCCCCCTAAAATATATAAGCATATATATCAGAAAAAGATGTATTTATAGTACTTTCAACTTTACTCACATACAGTACATTCATGTAAGGCTGTATATACAATACACAGCACATCACTAGTGTTTGTTGGTTATATACTGTTGCAAAATGTAAATCGTATTATTGTACAGCTCTATTTATATGTTTGGAAATGTATCCAACCGTATTTGCATATATACAGTATACTAATGCAAATCCCAACTTCTTGATTGACAAGACAAGCATTAACATGTCTGTTAATCAATATGTACAGTGAGAAGCACTATACAAATGAATTTGACTTGACCTAAAATGCAAAACTGCTTTCAAGCTACAGTATTAAGGTAAGATGTGGACATCACTAGAACACAGACCTCCTGAAGCCTCCCATGAGCTGGATCTCTGCTCCGGGCAGCACAGAGTGCACGGCTTTGTCAACAATATCACTGATGACATCAGCCTCCGCCTTAGTGACGGGTTTCTGGAGGTCATCGTAATACTGGACTCCTGAGGTCAGAGGTTATAAATACATAAATAAATAGATACATACATATACACACACACACATACTTGCTTTTGTGGCCATATGCATAATGGTGTTTATACATACATATATCTCATACACATACACACACATATTTGGAAATTTCCTACTATTAATATATTAAAAAGTAATTAAATTAATTCAAACAACTTCAAGTGTTTTCTCAATATTTAGTATTTATTTAGTATTTATTAAATCAAAATCAAATTGTAATTTTTAAAATATGAAAATACCCTTAAATTAAACCAAATAACAAAAAAAGGAAAAGTGTATAAAAAAAATACAAATGTATTTTATGTATTAAATTTATACATACATACACAATATATATATTATGTATAATATATTATATGCGCACACACACACACACACATATATTCATTCAATGATAAATGAATGATTTTTTTTCTTCTTACATTTACGAATATAATAACAAATAACTACATTTTCAATGGTGAAATGCAGTACCTGCTTGCTGTGCACGGTTCAGCTGTTGTCCTGTGCTAATCAAATCGTCTGGAGATCGTAAACCCTCTCTAAACCAGCGATCTGCCGTCCGCACACCCACCCCGAAAATACCAGTTAGTGCCTGTAGAAAGAGAACATATAACTTCATAATTCTCGCACTAGAGCTGACCAATCAGGTTTATAATTTACACTGCCTTCCGTTTTTTCTGCAAAAACAGAATACAGTACGATGACCAATCAGACTACCAATCTTTACCTTCATGGTCTGATATTGCTCTGATTGTCTTGTTGACTCTACTTCTCTTGATGATCCATCTTCTAAAATCTCCTAAAAATGTGAAATAGCCTTATTAGGAGATATATCAAGGAAAGATGGATTTGGAGAATGCAATGGAGCTTGATTATCACCTTGATAACTCTCTGTGAATGGTCACCCAGGCAGGGCAAACACTTCAGATCCTCCATGCTCCTCACGGGCCGGGGAAGCGCCTTTAGGACCGATGCTGCTCGTCTGAATGCCACGCTCCGTCCTTCATTATCATTATATTCGGCATTCTGAGCCAAGATTTCAAGAGCCTCCTGCAGGATAGAGGGTTAAACCTGTTCATCACACATGATTAGAAAGAGACAATAAATAACTCACCGTTAGAAACGAATTGTGGTGTTTTAAAAGTGTTCGTCTTTGACAGGCGTAACTTTTCATCAGCATTGCTGTGGGGTCCCCGTTGGGTTTCGGGTTCACCTGCAACACATCTACATACTTAGTTCAACTGTTATTCAACTTAGTTCAAATGTGTCCTTGTACCTTTAATATGTGTCTGTCCTGAACTATAAGGGGACGTCCTGCCTCCATGCTCTCTGTAAACCACCTGATGTCCAACAGCTGGACAGAACTAGAGGTGTCCTGTCCAGTTTGGTTGTCCAACCACGCCTGAACTTCATCTCCACTGTTGTTTTCTGACACAACATGCGTGATGGAAGAACTGTAAGAGTAAAACAAACAGGAATGGTCCACAAGTTGCACCCCTACAAAACAGTAATAACGTCTTAAGGTGATAATGGTTCGCACCTGTAGGTGTCTTTAATAAGAAATCCTTTGCTCCGTCCCAGTCGTGTAAGAAATGCTCTTCTAGATGTTCCCATCTTCCTCTCCAAGATGAATATAGAAACATGGGGAAATGTACAGATGTCATTCTGTTGTTTTACAGGTGGAGAGACTTTCCTGCGTTTTAATGGGATCATAGTCTAAAGCAAACATTAGCATCATATAACCTTCATCCCACCACCACAGAGTAAGTAAGATTGTGCTTATTTCTGCACTTCCACCAAAGACGGTGCCACGTGTGCGTCACAGAAATAGTAAACAGAACTGCAGTTATCGTAAAACAAACCGAAAATGATAATACCGAAATACATAATTATTATTCTGTTTGAGCTGCTCACTTGGTGTTTTTAAACGAAACAGCTATAAATAAATTAATCTTCTGATTATTATTAAAAATCCATCGCTGCTAAGGATGCGGCGCAGTCACGTGGTATGCGTTGTTTTTCTCTGCGCTGGTAAAGATGAACCAATCACAGCCGTTTGTGAATCACTTAAAAAAAATCACTTGTTTAGAAATCGAACGGAAATTGTTCTGGAGTATTCGAAACATTCTTAAAAATTGTTTCATATCTTATAATTATGATAGCGCTGTAAACAAACGTCTCCAAAAAAGTAAATTATCTTCACATGCGAATCAAACGAAAGCTCGTGTTTTTGGGCCACAGACGCCACCTCTCGGACGACGGATCTCATGTCTCGTAGGATTGTATCTAGGGGGATCTATTTTGGGTGATACACATTTTGGGTGGTGCACCCATAAAGTGTTCCGACTGGGTGCAGCCATGACATATGTCAGTTAGCATAATAACTTACTTTTTAATGTAATTTTTTATTATGTTAAAATTAAATTACAAATACGAAAGGGGGGATTTTCTTTATCCGTAAACGAATTTACAATACAATGTCATGCGCGATTATGAAACACTAACATGCAATCACGTGAACGGGGGGTGAAACGCACATGGTCATGTTTAATAAACTTTTATTTTCATTTGAGAGTAATGTTGCTCATTTGAGGTGTTCTATATTTCTTTTTATTAATTTACGCGGAATTTTTATCATATAAGTGAAAAGGATACAAATGATAAATTATATAAATCATATAAATTACAGAACGTACATTTGTCATTTTAAAATTAAATGCTTTTAAAAATATGCATTTTCGGATCGATAAATAATAATTAATAAAACATTTTAAAACAATTACTGGAGCATGTTTTTTTAAACGCATTTTAAAACGATGACAACTACCTTTGTGTGTCAAAAATAAATCAATAAATACAAAACAAATTGCGAATGTTTGTTGTTTTGTTTTGTTCTTGTCATGTGTTTGAACTGTGACTTTACGTGAATTCATCAGCTGTTAGATCAGGTTGCAGTCATATGACACACTGAGTGCCTCACTTCCTCAAACTTTCTCAGTTTATTCCACCGTGTGTGTGTGTGTGTGTGCTGCTGCTGCTGCTGCTTGACCCGTCTCTCCAGGAAGACAGGTTGCGGGTTTGCTCTGGTTCTGGCCTCATGGCGAGCGCGCGCGTGTCGTCCACCTGTCTGTTTGTGGCGCTTCTCACCTGCACGCTCAGGTGTTCACAATGCGTCAAACTGAGCAACATCATCCTCATTCTCACCGATGACCAGGACGTGGAGATGGGGGGAATGGTAAGTGAACAAAATTACTAATGCTTTATTTAATTGTCGCGCAGTGTGACAGTATCACTTCTTCATAAAGCAGTGTGGTGGTAACTTGTTGTAACAGTGGGTTTATATGGTAATTGATAGCACTGAAAAGTATGAACCATAATATTAACATAGTACTTAAGTGAACTTGCAGAAAACACCATGGTGCTACCTTGGTAAACGTAAAAAAAGAAATATATAAGAGGTTAGTTCTGTTTTTCCATAATAAATTCGTAATATTTGATTTGATTTAATGTGACATGACATGCTCCAACTTGAAGTCATATAAAAAAACTCCATTTGCTTTGCTCTACTCTCTATCTCTCTCTCTCTATATATATATTTACTGTATATATAGCTTTTTTTCTTTGTAAATATTATTTATTAACACAATACTCAACTGAACTTCCAAAAATACCATGGTGTTACCTTGGTGTATGTACATTTAAAAAAAAAAAAAAAAAAAAAGGAAGAAATATTTAAATTTTTCTTACTTTAAAATGTGACACATTATCATTTTAAACAAGCACATTTAATCTACCAATTCTAATACTTTTATTTTAAATGCATATTAATATGTTTATTTAAATGCATGTTATATGTTATACAAATGCATATATTTAAGATTTTGCATGGACATTTTTCACAAAAATAAAACGCATTTAATAACAGATAATCCCAACAGCAAAAAAGTTAAATATACATTAAAACGCGTTGTTTTATTTTAACAGTATTCATTAATTTAGCATTTATTGTACTAGTGCTGACTGAAATTTTAAAAAATAATGTACTTGAGCATCTTGGAAATAATATTGTGATAATAAAACTACTAGGTTAATCCAATGTTAAGATCATATTGAAGCTGCTGTTGTCTAAAAAGTCTAGGAACAAGTCATTGGGCTAAAATTAGCGTGTGAAATCATACATCCTGTCAACACTTTTGTTACAGATGATGCATCTTATTGACACTATAGCCATCTCATCATACAGTCTTTTTATTTGCAGACGCCTATGAAGAAGACCAAAGCACTGATCGGTGACGCTGGTGCGACATTCTCCAATGCTGTGAGTGCTCAGTCATGATTCAAAGTTTTTTTTTTTAAGGATCGGATGAAAAATCACAAATCTCTTCTTCCCTGGTTTGTTTAGTTCACAGCCACCCCTCTGTGCTGTCCCAGCCGCAGCAGCATCCTCACTGGTAAATATCCACACAATCATTTGGTCCGAAATAACTCAATCTCTGGCAACTGCAGCAGCACGACCTGGCAGAAGGAGGCCGAGCCCTTCGCCTTTCCGGTTTACCTTAATAAGATGCGCTACCAGACCTTCTACGGTGGGAAATACTTGAATCAGGTCAGCTTTTGACCCGTCGGGTGCTCTATACACTATCACTGACCTGTTTGCATGGTGTTCGTTCATTGAAATTTGCCTACAATGATATCAGAAGCTCTGCACAACGTGTTTAAATATTTGCAATCCTTTAAATATTTAAACCGTTCTAAACCAACAACATTCTTATGGGTTTGAGAAGTATGAAAAACTGCTAATGTTTGTATTTTCAGTTATTTCACTGACTGCAGCACATTCTAGAATACTATTAGAGCAGTACTTCCCATTCCTTGGAGGCATCCCAGCATTGCATGCTTTCCATGTCTCCTTAATAAAACATACCTTATACATTAGTAGAGACTCCAAGAGCTGACAGACAAAGGAGAGACTCAAAATGTTTAGTGTTGGGGCGCCTCTGTGACTGTGAAGTACAACATGTTCCTGGATCAACATCCCAATTAACCAATCAGAATAGAGGGATAATTTTTTCTGGAAATATCTGTTTTAAGCTCATGATCAGGGTTAGGTGCTTCTACACCCTTGTTAATCAGATACAGTTTCCCACTAATTTTAGTTAGATTTTTTAAGGATTGGGATAAGTTTACATTTTTGGACAGTAATGTTGGTCCAGATGTTGTCTTACTGGATTTACTTGTTAAATATGTCTTATCTAGATGTATAATATATTAACTTGCATAAATCCCTCTGTGTTGTCAGTATGGAAGTAAAGAAGCAGGCGGAGTGGCTCATATGCCCCCTGGCTGGGACCAATGGCACGCACTGGTAAGTCACGAACAGGCGCATCATTCCAAGACTACTTCCCTTTTACGGTCAGATCAGCAGGAAAAAAAGCTGTATGTGCTGCAATATGTCCTACACTTCCCTTATTCTACAGTGCCATTCATCTGTAAGCGGAGTACATGGTTATGTGCTTTCAGTACAACTTGAACCTCAAAAGCAGATCTTGTTTTTAACCATTTAATTTCCCTTTTTTTGATGACTTAAGATCAAATATTTCTTTTTGTTGTATGATCTAATAGTCTTGTGGTTTTATTTGTGTCTCCACAGGTGGGAAACTCAAAATATTACAATTACACACTGTCTGTGAATGGAAAAGAGGAAAAGCATGGAGACAGCTATGAGAAGGACTATCTCACAGATCTGGTTGTAAGTGTTTAATGCTTTTAAGTGAGTGTGTAGTCGACATTAAATCAGGTGATCAGGTGATGTTATGCACTTCTGGATTAAACGGGAAATAAAATGAATATAAAAAAAAAAAATGCAGAAATAAAATCGACTTATTTTACTTATACATATTTAATATATTTATGTATAAATTAAATAAAAAATAAAAAATAAAAAAAAATAAAACACAAATATATACATATATAATATTGTTTGTAGTATGGAAAACCGGCTTAATCCTAAAAGACTAGGATTAGTGTATTAGCAAAGCAAATAGCAATTTGACTTCAAGTTGGAGCATGTCATGTCACATTAAATCAACTTTTAGAGGCGTAAACAGCTATTTACTTCCTGCTAAAAGTGACATCCAGTGAATTGCTTCATCACCTGCTAAACCTGTTTTGCGTTGGAAATGCATCGGTTAACACAATGTGGTTTCCAAATATCATCGCCTTTGGCTGTTTTTGATCAACATTCAAGCTGTTTGCCTCATGACTAACTGAGAAGCCACAAGGTTTCATTCTGTGTGACTCTGAATGTGCCTGTCCATGCTGCTGTGTGTCATGTGACTTCTGTGAGACTTCTGCATGACTGGACTGCTTGATACGCCTGCAACATTGTTTTATTGTTTATCTGGCACTAATACCTGGGCTGAAATCTTGCTGTCACTGTTTGTTCTGTTATTATTTAACTAAAACAGATTAACTCTAGTCCTAAATTAAACTCCACTTACACAACCTAGGCGGTGTGTAGCAGTGCTATTTTAGTATTATTGAGATACTATTAGAGATGTTTGACCATTTAAAATTCTTTTAGATGAAATTCATTTTTAATTTTTTTTTTTTCAATTAATTAATCATTAAAAATGAATTTTATCTAAAAGAATTTTAAATGGTCAAAAGAAATGTAAATGAAAAATTTCATCTAAAAAAAATTATTAGTAATTATTATAAATAGTAATTGAAAAGGATTTTCTTTTGACAATTTTTTTTTTTTAGATAATTCATTTTAGATTTTTTGTGATGAAATCAATTTGTAATTTTTACATTGTTCATTTATTAATTTACTTAATATTTTTATTTATTACATTTTAGATTTAGTATAAATTAATGTATTAATTGATTTAAGAACATTTTAATTTTATGATTGTATATGTTTTTGTAATTAAATGTATTATTATTATTTTTGTTTAAATATGTCTGGATAGTTTTTATTCATTTTATTTCCGTTTTAATTTGTTATTTTAGTATATCAGGTTACACTAAATTAAAATGCTTATTTAACAACTAATCAAAGTAAGTCAGTTCAGGATTTTTTAGTTTTTCGAATAACATAGTCACTCAAATTGTTAATTTTTAATTTAAAAATAATATATTAATCCAGTGGCATATGCGGACAACAAAAGAAAAATAAATGTATATGAGCCATGTTTATTAACTATTAAAGTTATTGCACACTGATTCCGACATTTTTGCACATTAAAAAAATAAATACAACCTCACATTGTGTCTATCATGTTTACATGCAAAAAATGTTGTCCGTCAAAAAAAGGCATGCAAAACTTTTGGTCTATATGGTATTAAAATGTAATTTAATGTCGAGCAGAACATACAGTTTGTTAGCATGAAGTTTATAAAATATCTTTCTGAAATCTAATGTATGTTGACTCTAGTTGAACCGCTCGCTGCATTTCCTGGAGGAGAGGAGCCCCAATCACCCGTTCTTCATGATGTTGTGTCCGCCGTCTCCTCATTCGCCGTGGACGGCCGCCCCTCAGTATCAGCAGTCCTTCAACGACGTCAAAGCACCACGAAACGGCAGCTTCAACATGCCTGGAAAGGTTCGGCTTCCAGTTTAATCTGTAATGACATCTGACAGATTGAGGAAGCACTGCAGCTGTAGACGATGAATCTGGTTGATTTAACAAGAATTGGCTTTACACAACAATTTACACTTCAAGAAACCAATTCTAATGTAATGTCCTAAAAAAAACGGATATAAAGTATTTTAGTAATATTTATAGAAATGTTATTATTTGTATATACTTTCATATAAATCTGTGTGATTCTATGCAAGCATCAGTTTGCATCTCTCAGCAGACATCTTTCTCAAAATATCTTGGGACAGATATAGACCTTTTATTTAAAATTTAGCATCTTAATTATTATTCGTCATTGTTCTATTTATTATTTTTTTTTTTAAATATAGCAATGTTTTTTTTAAATTATTTTATTTATTAATTTCTTTTACATATGTTCTTAGATTTACCAGTGAGTGAGTGGTAAGAAATTACAAATAAATAATAATTAAATTAATATATGTATATACATTACATTATATATACATTTTATAATTTGTGTATATATTGCCTGTGTAATTTTGTTTGCACTTTCATATTGCTAAATCATATTTTCATGCAATTAATAAAATTGTCTGACCTTGGTATGACCATAAAATTCTATTTCTCTGGTTTTTAGGATAAACATTGGTTATTACGGCAGCCTGCGAATCCAATGACAAACAGCTCCATTGAGTACCTTGACAACGCTTACCGCAGGAGGTACGCAAATATAGATTCACACCACATTCTGTCTAATAAATCCTTCTGTTGAGATACGTTTAATATCTCTGATAGGTGGCAGACGCTTCTGTCCGTGGATGATATGGTGGAGCAGCTGATTAAGAAGCTGGATTCAGTGAAGGAGTTGGATAACACGTACATCTTCTACACGTCTGATAACGGCTATCACACCGGTGTGTGTGCTCAGCCTCCACAGTTTTATTGATCTGTTGTCATCTGACCTTGTGACATGTATTTTTAAAATCCATTTCAGGCCAGTTCTCATTGCCCATTGATAAGAGACAGCTGTACGAGTTTGATATTCGCATCCCTCTTTTAGTTCGGGGTCCAGGAATCAAACCTAAACAAACACTTCAGGTTAGAGAAAAGAATGACAGATTTATTGAACAGTTCGTATAAATATATATATTAGGGCCGGGACTCGATTTATATATAAAAAAAAAAAAACTGATGACATTTACCGCTGATTAAAGGACCGTGTAAAAATGCGTTATGCGTTAAAAAATTAAACGCGTTATTTTTGTGTAATTAATTAATCTAAATTAACACGTTAAAGTCCCGGCCCTAATATATATATATATATATATATATATATATTATATGTATGCATATGTATATCACAGTCTGTTTAACTGTCTGTTAGGCTCCAGTGTTGAATATAGATCTGTCTATGACTATTCTGGACATTGCGGGAGTAAATCTCTCCACCGTTAACATGGACGGACAATCTTTCCTGCCACAGATGGTGAGCGTGTCATGATTTTCACTTCCTGTTTCAGTAAATGCGTATTTATATTCTTATTTAAGTATATCTTTTCACCACTTCAAAAAGTTACCAGCCTTTTTTTACGTGGTGAAAATAAGAGATTATGAAGGCCACTGAATGAAAATTTGAAATTTTTTTAACAGTACATGAAAAATGCACAGAAACACACAAAAATTAAAATTACTGGTCCCCACTACGAAACTGTTAGTTTTATATTTTTCTTTTTTGTAACATGACCGCATTTTTACTATCAAACACTAGCCAATGACGACCTGTCTGCCATTTACAATTAAACTTAACCTTCTCTTTGTTTCGCACGCTATATAACCACTTCTCATTAAGGTCAAGAACATGGTCTGCTTTTCAATGAAATACCAATGGTTATATAGGCTAATTATGCATTCTTTATTTTTAAAACCATATTATTCATTCTTTCAAGCAGAAATATTTTTTAATGAAAATACATTTATATATATTAATCTTTAGAACTACTAAGTACTACGTGATTCAGTCAGGGACATTGAGCGATTTTACTTTTGTTGCTTGATTAACATGACTTTGACAATAGCAACTAAATTAGGCTGCGGTCCCTTTAAAACGGAAAACATGCGAATGCAATGTACTGATACAGGTTCCATTCACGTAATCGACTCTGTTTACCTGAATGTTAGTCAAAACAGACAATTTTGTGTGTAATTCTCCTTTCAAGAGTAACTTACTCGCGCTGTGTGTGTATGCTTCAGTGTCTGCGCTCAGAAACTGGACTGAATTGAGTTCACGAACACGTTTTTTTTATGTATTACGAGAAAAAAAATGTTTACCTTTATTTCTGAGCGTATTATGACACCATATTAATTCTGAAGTAATTTAATTCTAATTACAGTAGTATTTTCTTCATTTAATGTTTAAGCAAATTTTTTTTTTCAAGAAAAATGGTATTCCAAGCAATACCAATTTTATTTTATTTTTTTGCATTACATTAATGAGAATAATTAAAGTTCCATGAATGAGAACTCTCACAATGAGGTCTGATAATGTCACAATGAAAGAAAGTCTCAGTGTTTTAACCCCCTCTAATGTTCTCATGTAGGCACCATCGTTGCGTAACGGCACCGTACGGCCCTTCTTCCTGGTCGAGTACACCGGTGAGGGAAATTCCTCTAAAGACCCCAGCTGCCCTAAACTCGGCCCTGGACTAGCTGTAAGTGCTTGAGGACTCATGAGAGAACACATACTACACTCTTTAAGTAACACGCCACTCAAAATAGGCTCATTTTCGAACTCTCCAGGAGTCAAACAGTTGAGTTTTACCGGTTTTGAATCCATTCAGCCGATCTCCAGATCTGGTGGTTGCATTTTTAGCTGTAGCTTAGCATAGATCATTGACCTGATCAGACCAGTATCCTCTCATTAAAAAATGACCAAAGAGTTTAGATATTTTTCCTATTTAAAACTTGATACTTCTGTAGTTACATTGTGTACTAAGACCGAAAGAAAAAAGAAAAAGTTGTGATTTATTTATTTATTTATTTTTTAAGGCCGAAATGGCTAAGAACTATAATCTCATTCCTCTAGGTCTAATCAGATTCAATGATCTATGCTAAGTTACAGCTAAAAGTGCTACTGTCAGCTGAATGTTTTCAAAAACGGTTTAACTATTTAACTAACGGTTTAACGGTTTTTTAAAAAAAAAAGTGGCATGTTCCTTTAACAAAGCTTCATTATGGCCATTGACGGTTATATAAACATTACATTGCACAAAAGACCCTTTATAGTTAAAAAATGTTCTTTACACTAAGAACAAATTGTTCTTTTAAGAAATGTT
>JAUMHI010000051.1:14654727-14668606 GCA_032359435.1 Enteromius unitaeniatus
TTGGCTTTAACTAAAATAATTCTTAAAGCTGAATATATTGATTGAGCATATAAAGCAAAAATATAATTCACAATATACTGATTGAGTATAAATATAGATAATATATAATATAGATTTGCTTTGAGTACAAAGCAAAAATATAATTCCACAACTTCTAAATTGTTACATAATGATACAAACCTAATAAAACGCGTGTTGCAGGTGTGAGCTCCGCGGCGCCCTCCAGCGGTGACACGAGGCCAAACAAAAAAAAAACAAGTGCATTGCAGTTGAACGGCGCATTCGGTGAGAGGTCGGTAAAGCAGTCGAGCCTGCTCGTCGGCGAACCTCTCCCTCACTCGAATCCGTGTGCACTTTGAAGTTTGGTCCTCGAAAATCCAGCAAGTCGAAGGCACAGGAGAATAATCGTAGTGCTGGACACACACCTCGGATATCGCAGCGAACTGCTGAGGGCTGAGAAATGGCAACGACAACTTGCACGCGTTTCACCGACGAGTACCAGCTGTATGAAGAACTTGGAAAGTAAGATTTGCTTTCTCTGCTGGGGGTTGTGCGCAACCCGGGTATCTTCTATTGATGTTACACGTTTCCTGAGTGTATATTCTCATGCCAAAGACCAAAGGAGTAACATTAGGAAACATTAAAAGGAGTTGCGTTTAAATGCTCCCACTCTTACTATATCGAGTCTGTAATGATAAATAGATCTTTTGGGGAATGCTTGATCTGAAATGCATCGGGAATCCTGAAGGAGTGTTGCATTAAAATACTTGCATCGTGTTAAAGAGAATGTTTACAGGTTGATTATATTCGCATGCATGTGTTTTTTGCACGTTTGAAGTCGATGCAGGATGCACAGAAGAGCTGTCAGGAAACATCATTCAAATACTCCCACAACTGTGTTTATTTAACTGTCTGCGCTTATAAATATTGGGGGTGTTGCATGTTTTGCGGCTGCTCTGCTGCATTTCATGCAGAAAGCTCAGAGTAGCTGTCAGGAAATATTAGAGGGGAGTTGCATTTAAATACACCCACCACTGTGCATATGATAGTGCATGCAGTCTCTGATTGTGAAAACGAGCATGCAGGTGTTAAATCTGAGGATGATGCTTGCTTTGGATGTGCTGTTTGGAAAGTAATGGGCAGTTGCATGCTTTTTATATGCTTTCTGGAAAAATAATGCATAGTTGCTTTGAAATGCATAAACTAAAGAGCACTTATAAATACAAAGATAAAACACGATCAATCAGAGGTTAATTGAAAGAATGCACAAGGGAGTTGCATTAATATGCATGGGAGTATTTAACATAATCCTGAGAATACTGCATGGTGCATTTCATGCAGAAAGCGCAGAGGAGCTGTCAGGAAACATTACAGTGAGTTTATTTTATACGTCTGATTATAATTACCAGCTGTCAGGGGGTTATTTGGAGGCTGGGTTCAGTGTGGTACATTTGAGTGTATAATCAGGCCAGAAGGTCACTATATTTTATCTCTACACTCTTTGATAAAAAGGTACAGCGCTGTCTTTGGGGCAGGATCTTATAGGTGCGAAATTTAAAAGGTAACTTTTTGTACTACAATAAAGTGCACATTATTACTTTTAAAGCAGTATCTGAATTATTTATGGTTTCTTTTTCTGAGAGTGTAAATGAAGGGTTGATACAGTGATAATGAATGTTATAAAGTATCATAAACTCTGGGCAGCAGTGAAGGGTCGCTACATTGTGTCGTTCTGTCCAGTGACATTTGGAGCTGTGAGAGCTGCCCGGACGGCTGTCTGCTGTCTATAATCTGACTCTGTGTGTGTGTGTGAGAGACATGCCAGTGGCCTGACGTTAGGAAATGATTTTACTCTTTCCCCCCCCCCTCACACACACACACTTCTCCTCCAGTCAGTCAGTATTGCGTTCCTTTTGCACCTTTTTTTTCTCTCCAGGTCCCGTGTGAATCACCCACAATCATAAAAAAAGAGATAGATAGACTTCTCCTAGAAGCGGTTTCAGTCTCATAAGTTTCGTTTTCAGTTCATCTCAACGTAGCATATATTCCCGCTCGCTGGGGAGAAATAGATCTTTTTTGAAAACTTTTTAAACGTTTTGCATGTGATGTTTTAGCAGGTCTTCACAGTGCTGAACTGAATATTTGACCACATCCTCAGTTTGTGGTGGAGACATGCATTTTCGCCTTTTCTTTTAGCTTTTTTTTTTTTAATTTCTTTTAGGTAACTGTACACATCATGCATACTGTAAGTAAATATACATTATAAATGAATATATATATATATATATATATATTTATATTATTATGTTTAAAAAATACAAAGTAATTATAAATCAATTATAAATATAGATATTTATAATTGATTTATAGTGTGCAATTATAGGTATATTATAATATAGGTATATTAATATAATTATACAAACACACACACACATATATATATATATATATATTTGTGTATAATGTTTATATAAATACACACATTCAGTATATATTTTGAAAACACATGTACTGTACTTAAAAGTACTGTATAAATTTATATTATTATATTTCATATTATACATAAATCAAGAACTATATATATATGTGTGTGTGTATTTGTATACGTAATAAATATACAGTCCACATTCTATATTATGTAAACAAAAAACAATTTTTTGCATGCGAAATATTAATTGTTTGACATCACTAATGTATAGTAGTATAGAGTTCAAACTGTTAAGAAATATTTGTGGATTACCACATCAGCATATTAAAATGATTAGTCTGCTTTGCCAGGAATACATCCCATTTAAAAATATATTAAAACAGAAAACCGTTTTAAATTGGAATAATATTTCACATTAACACTGTTTTTAACTGTGTTTCTGATCAAATAAATTCAGCCTTAGTTGTCATATGATACTATACTGCATTATATTTGGAGCATTTTATGCTTTAGTTTACAGTTCGAGGGTTAAGACTTGTTATGAACAGTGTAGTTGTTGTTGTTTTTTCTGGGTTTGTGAGCGTGCTGCTGATCTGCTGCTGTGTGCCAGTTTCCCCGAAACACCTCAGCAGCCCACAGCTCAGCAGTTCAGACCGATGGCCGTAAATCAGTTCAGTGTCTCCACTGAGACGCTCAGGCTGTTTCCAGCGCTAATGAAACAACGCGTTTGCTAACAGACGCTATCCGGCCTCCACCGGTCAAGGGTGAACCTCTCATGACCTTCTGCTTTATTAGTCGAGAAGTTTCTTCTTCTTCATTCTTCTTCCTGAATATGTTGTTTCCCGCACTCTCACAAGCAGTCATTTATTTCATAAGCTATAATAAATCATGTGGTTGACTAAAGTTTATTGGCTGATATTTTGGATTTTTGAAAATGATTGGCATTGGCTGAAAAGTATTTCTTTCTTCGTCGATAAATGTCACTAGTAGGACTTTTATTGTAACAGCTCTGTGATTTTTACTTTAGTAAATACCAAAAGGATTAATGTTAATCATTGTTATGCAAAAGCAATTTAATTGAAGCAGTTAATATGCTTATTTATTATTTAGCGCAATATCATATATATTGGCTTCATATCCTATTTTATTTAATTAAATGCGTTATATATTTATACCTAGGCCAATATTTGATATTTAATTTTGCATTCACAGAGAGAGGGTTAACTGATTAATAGCTGTGAAATGTTATGCAAATATTAAAATGTATATACATTTTTTTATTATAGTATAATGTTTTGGTGACTAAATTAACTTATTAATTATAGAGCGTTAATGTCTTTTTTTCACAATAATTTGGCAGTGTTACACTTGTGATTTGAATACTGGTATGAATTGTATTAATTTTTTTGATCAGTTTTTATTGTAATTATTTGTTTTATTTAATTCAATTAAAATTGTAGTAATTTTGTTGCATTTTAATAATTTTGATAAATTATTTTTTTTTTCTTTTTCATTGATTTCAGTTATTTTAGCACATCAAGTTAAAACTTAGTATTAAATTTATTATTATTATTATTTTTTTATATATATAAATATATTTTATATATATATATATATATATATATATTTTTTTTTTTTAGTTTTAATTTTAATTTCATTTTTTTGTACCTTTTCCGATACCAATTTTATGAAATCAGTCTAATTAAAATGACATTATCTTAAAAAAAATAATAATTTCAGCTTGTTGACATTTATACAGACTCAAAACTTCATCTTCTGAGCCGCTGCACGGGAAAAAAAATATCCAACACAACGAATCCAAATAGTTTACGAATACCTTTACACTAGGGCATTATTATTTATTCCTACAATAGCCTTGTAATTTTTTCTCCTTTGAAAATGTTGTGTATTTAAATTGTTTTAAGACATAAAACATTTGTCTTATAATTAATAAAGATTTCATTTTATTGTTGGAAAATAAAAGGGGATTTTATATTACAGTTTAAAACACTGAAGAAACACAGTTTTAATAATGTTTGTAGTAGCCTATTATGTACATTCTACTGAACAATAATAATATATTTCTGCTGCCATGTCCAAACCCAACTTTTAATTTGACGGATTGCCATGAATAGCTTTACAGTTCTGTGTGTACGTGATATGACGATACTGTACGCCTACTGTATTTATGTCCTCATTTAGTGAGACGCAAGATGTTAATATCACTGGAAACGTCACGCGCAGATCAGTATGCTAGTAAACCAAACTTTTTTTAGAGACTCTGCTGTATTGAGGCAATTCGGTCGGTACCTAAAACGCATCGAACTCCATCCCCAGCCCTACCGTTGACCCATTCATATTAATATTTACTGCTAATTTACATGTTAATCCTAAACGTAGTACTACTTGTTTGATGTTTGAATAATGATCCACAGCCAATGATGCTCAAGATCGCCCAGTCTTCGTTTCTTCTAGTCCACTAGCCAAGCGAATCATGTGCAGGGGATTCGCCTGAGGTCACGGGGGGCATATGGTCTGTTTTTATCACATGTTGTTATCACATGGGTGTTTCCAAGGGCATTTGAGCCTGTCGGTGAGGGGCAGGAAGTCACGGGTCCGGAGAGGCAGCTTGAGACATGCCGAGTGTATTGTGTAACTGTAACAAGGTGTGCTAAATTTAGCCGGTAAGGGATGACATCACACCATTATCATGACTGTCTCAAGTGATTTCAGCAAGCAGGTCTTTCTGAAAATAGACTCAAGGAGGCTTTTGAAAGACAGAGTGCGTTCTACATTTTGTTCCCATGTGAATATTATGAATATTTGCGCATCAAACACCTGCGCGTTGTTTTCATTTTTCCGATTCGGCTTCTGTTGATGCTCTTGGTAAAGAGGTAGATATCTGCATAACTGTTGTTCTTAACAGTTCACCCAAAAATAAAATGGGAGCACAAATCCAGAACACAACTGTCCCTTTAAGCCATTTTTGTAGGGTTTTGAACTTTTTTGGGGTTCTGCATCAAGTTCAATGGCGTGTTTTCTTCTCTGTCTGTTTCTTCAGGGGGGCCTTCTCAGTCGTGCGGCGATGTGTCAAGCTGTGCACGGGCCAAGAGCATGCTGCCAAAATCATCAACACCAAAAAGCTCTCGGCAAGAGGTAAATCATGACTGCTGGAAAATGTTTTTGGCCAGGGAAAAGGGGGTTGATTTGCACTTTGAGATGGATGATATGGCTAAAAAAACCTTTGGATATTTTCCGGCCTTTTAAGGATATTTGATACAAACTGTACCTTAGCATTTATGTATAGTGGACTGCAATGGTTAGAAATAATGGGCCACGCGAACAGCTTAAAATTAATTAAATGCTTAATTAAATCACACACTTTGCTTATATATAAAAGTTGCAGAATTTTTGGAGTTCAATTTGTACCATTCAGAACTAACTTTGGAGTTGTTAAGACTTTTTTTTGAAAGATTACCACCATTTATTGCATTTATTTGATCATAAGTAATAAGTAAAATTGTGAAATATTATTAACATAATGGCATAGCTTTAATATTTGAATATAAGTTTAAATCTAGTTTATTCCAGTGATAAAAAGCAGAATTTTCAGCAACATTACTCCAGCCTTCAGTGTCACATGATCCTTCAGAAATCAATCTGATTTGCTGATTTTCTGCTCAAGAAACAAATCTGATTATAGTCAATGTTGAAAACATTTAGTGCAAAACATGGTACTTTTTTGAATAGAATGGCATTTGTTTGAAATAGAACATAATAAAATCTTTGGAACATAATAAATGCCACTTTTGAACAATTTAATGCATCCTTTCTGCATAGACGTATTAATATCTGTCAAGAAAATCTTTCT
Organism: Enteromius unitaeniatus; assembly: GCA_032359435.1. Lineage (NCBI taxonomy): Eukaryota > Metazoa > Chordata > Actinopteri > Cypriniformes > Cyprinidae > Enteromius > Enteromius unitaeniatus. The sequence continues at coordinate 14,661,027 of JAUMHI010000051.1, forward strand.
GAGCGCAAACGTTTGTGTTATAAAAACATAGAAATATAACAATTACTACAGTAAACCTAGCTTTTGCCAAAAATTCTCAAATTACCACAATCTTAATCAGTGAATTCAGTTATAATTTGGACAAAATAATAATGATTATCAGTATAGCCATTATGCAGCATGACTTAAATGTTATTTGAGTAAAACTAGACTAAAACTCCCAGACTTTTAGGCCTGGTTTCATAGCCTTAGCCAGGATTAGGCAATTAGTTGAATTCGAATATTTAAGTTTTTTTTTTTACTTGCCATAAAAAAAAGCTTTACTGGGGTGCATCTTAAGAGAAAACAAAGGCACTGTTGTAGGATCAGTCAGTGCATGTTTCTTTCAGTTGAAACAGCTCAGATTTGCAATAATAATAATAAGCCAGGTTTATTTCAGTTAGTCTGACTTATTACCAGTTGATTTTGTTCAAAAGAAGTCAAACTAACTAAAATAAGCCTATAAACTTGTTTTATGACACAGGCCCTAGGAGTAGGCTCAAGCCTGGTCTTGTTTGTCAACTAAACCTTAGACAAGACAGGTTGACTAAATATAATAAAAAGTAAAAATGGCATTTGACACAAGACAAGTAAGTAAAAAAAGTAAAAGGAATAGTTCCCCCAGAATCATTTACACACAGATATTTTGAAGAATGTTGGTAACCAAACAGTTTCTGGTGACCAATGCATAGCATTTGTTTTTACGTAGTATTAAAGTCAATGGGGACCATCAATTGTTTGGTAACCGACATTATTTCCAATTTCTGCTTTTGTGGCTAAAACTTCTAGCAGACCCCAAAAAGGGAAAGAAAACTTGTAAATAAGCATAATATGGCCAGTTTAAATGACTAGGTGAATGTAAAGATGTCAGCGCTTAGCCTAGTTGACATGTTTGTTGCGGTACTCCGTGATATTTTGGGTGAACGTGTCTCTGTGTGTGTTTTGGGAAGCGTTGGCCACACACGGGATAATCATACGGTCTGCAGGTCATCACAGACAGCCTGACCATTTGGCACACCCCTGACAGCGTGTCTGTGCGTCCGACATGCCAAGAGCCGGGGACTCGTGAACGCGCTCGAACACACACCCACGCTGCTTCAAGCGCTCCAGCACCAGGGGCTTTTGTTCGCCACTGCACTTCTGAAACAAAGCCATGCCACACTTCGAGTGGAAAAAGTTCAGATTGTCGCTTCGTCATCGCTACTGTTATTTTGACTCAGCTCGTGACCACATCTGACACCTCGCTGTCCTCTGACGCCCGTGTGACCATTTCCTTTCACTCAGACATCAGGGTGCATTCGTATTATTGCGGTTTTGCTACAGAAACAGGGTTTGCGCTGAAAGAGTTAATGTGGCTAGTGGAAACTGGAGCAAATGTGAGGGGGCGGGGCCTGGGTGGAATGATTGACACCGAGTGCATCAAATAGCGAAGGAGCTCCAACACAGATTGTCTTATTACACAACAAGCTTTGGGGAAGTTGTGATTTGCTGTGAATACTTTATGTGCATAATAGCAGCACCTGCAATGCAGTATGGAGTTGACCTGGATTCACCCGAAGAGTCTCACACACACATGCAATCCACTTGGTGATTGTCTCCAATTATAATGGCTTAGTGCTGGGATAAATAGCAATAAAAGCGATTGTTGGTGCTGTAATTGTTTCTGACAGGCTATTATCCTGCCATGCAAACCTGAGCACAGTTGCATACAGTTGGTCTTGCTCTGTGTGAAACGCCAATTATCGTTTTGTTTGCATCCATATTGCCCGTTTTTAGTTATTCTGGGCATTTGGTGGGAATATGTTCTTGACGTTTGATGAATTAATGGTCACTTCTGCTATATGTACAATGAATCAACGACCAATAGATGTACTTCATTTCTGGCCTGCTGTAAGTTTTCTATAACGTGATTTAGGACTGCACTAGTAATCGGAGTGAATTTGAGCTTTTTTGTGATTTAAATATTAATTACTTTTTACAGAAAAATATTGCAATAGTAACATTGTCTTGTTTTTCTTTGGAAATAAAAGCATTTATTTATAAAGTCTGTATTTTTTTCATAAAATGTTTATTGTACGGTAAAATATTACAGTAGTAAATTTTCTTTTTTCGTTTTTTATTCTTCCTAAATAACTTGATAGTTTAATGTTTAAAAATAAAGAAATCAAGACAACTTATGTTAGTATTAAAATAAAAAATACAATATTTTTTAATAAAACAGGTTTATTTTACAGTAAAATATTGAAACTAATTTCTAATTTTTCTGACAAAATAGTGTAAAAAAAAGAGACTGCAATTAAATGTTAGTACAGTTCTCCTGTAATAGTTTTTTTATTTTATGTTTTTTTTCTTTAATAATTTATTAACTGTTTTATGTATATTTATATATAATATTTTATGCAGCCCCTAAATGGGTAGGGAATGCAATTTTTATAGTTAATTGACATATTGATTCAGGAGGTATTATATAAATATGCAGTAAAATATCAGTTTAATTTGAAATGTGTTTTTGACCAATCCAGTTTTGACTAACTGGAAGCTGTGAGTGATGTGCACAGGTGTGCTTGATTGCTGGAGTCTGGTGGTGAAGTAATCTGTCTCTGCAGAGTCTGATGCTCTTTGCTGCAGAGGTGTTTTGTGGTGTTTGGGTGTCAGCATTCTCACAGCTTCACACCAGTCGCACTGCTCGATGTGACAACTTCACAAGCTGTTGTGTGTGTGTGTGTGTGTGTGAGAGAGAGAGTTGTAGTAAAGGCCACAGTGATGTTCTCTAAACTGCCTGTACCGTCAAGCATGCATTTTTTTATGCCATTTTATTTGAGGGACATGATAACTTATACACTAGCATTCAAAAGTTGGTACAATGTATTTGTTTTTAAAGTAATAAATACTGCTAATTTAATAAAAAATGTTATAAAAGATTTCTATTTCAGATAAACGCTGTTCTTTTGAACTTTGTTCATTAAAAAAAAAAAGCCACAAAAATATGAATTACTTTCCCTCAGTTTCAGACGAGGCTTAAGCTAGTCCCAGACTAAATTGCATGTTTGAGCTGTCTCAGATGAAAATATCTTGCTGTGACATATAAAACATGTCAGTGTCATTGTTCTGTGTTAAGATGCACACCTGTAATGTTTTCTTATAAGGCATTTTTGTTCCTTAAAGTTCCTTAAATATCTTAATTTAACTAATGCCTAGTCCTGGTTTAAGCTAAACCCCCTTTGTGAAACCGGGCCTTTATTTTCCAACAATCAAATTAAATCTTCATTAATTAAGGCACATGTTTTATGCCTTTAAAAAATGTAAATACACAATTTTCAGAGGGGAAATATTATAAGGCTATTGTAAGAATGAATAATAATGCACTAGTGTAAAGGTAGCATAACATAACATGTGTACACTAAAAACTATTTGAACTTTATTAAAACTAATTTGCACTGATTCGTTGTGTTGGATATATTTGTTTTCCATGCAGTGGCTCAGGAAGTATGTTTTTTGAGATGATGTAATTTTGTTAAAACTGATTTGATAAAATTGGTATCGTTTAGGAACCGGTATCGGTATCTAAATTTTTAAAATGATCCCCAGCCCTGCTGAAGACTGCAGTAATGGTGCTGAAAATTCAGCTTTGATCACGAGAATAAAGAAATAAAAGAATTTGAAATTGTTCTTTTAAGCTGAAATAATATTTCACAATAGCACTATTATTTTAGTGCAGTTCATATACTATTATAGTTTTATTAATATTTTGATTTATTTTTTATTTTAATTTCAGTTTTAGTCATTTAGTTGTGTTTTAGTAATTATTATTATTTTTTTTTCAAATGTATTTTTATTTATTGTAAATAGTATTTCATATTTTAATACTTAAAAGATGGTAAAATTATTCTTTCCCAACTAGTTACATTTATTTCACATATATTTTATTTCAGTTAAATTTGTAGTTCGATGGGTATTTGTTTTTTTACATTAGTTTTATTGTTTGGTTAATTGAAGTAATGAATATAACCCTGCACATATTATTATTATTATTATTTGCACTGTATTTTTGATCATATAAATGCAGGATCAGTTCATTTGCAGCTCTGAAGAAATGCAGGCCTTATGCTTTTATAGTATTTCAAAATATTGGGATTTCTCATGTTAAACAACACAAAGTCAGACTTTTTAACGCTAGCTGCGATTCACACTAGTCCATTTGGGGACACTTAATGATGCTGGGATGATGGACAGCCAGCTGTGTGTGTTTTTATCAGGACTCTGAGTCGTGAAGCGCTGAAGACGATCTGTGGCCTCTTTCCCGTGTGACTCATGCATGGCAGGCAGCAGGCTTCTTCCGTGGGGTGTGCCGGAGCGGTCCAGGCCTCTCGGCTGCACTTTCTCTGTATCATGCAGATCGCTCCACACTCACACCAATAGAGGTTGCCTGATCTCCATCCGCCAATTGGCCGCGTGGTTTACAGTAGTTGGTGTGGTCTGCGTGATGCTGAGTCTGACCTTTGCCGCTGTGTTTGAAGTGATGTGCAAACGCTTCAAATGTGCACTTTTAACTAGATCTGATTTCAGAATTGAACAGGAACTGCTTGACTGGGGGGGGGTTTCCAAAGCTTTTTCCAAGATAGTGGTGTCATCTTTAAACAATCCATCTACGAAAAAAGGCATAAAAGGAAGATTTATGTATTAGTCTTATTAAAAATAAATAAATAAATCTTCAATTCAGCAAAGATGTATTAAAAGTGACTTTACAGGGATTTATAATGTTATACAAATCTATTGCAAATAAATTATTTTATAGTAACTATTAATTAGTTAACTAGTAATTATTTTCTATTTAGCAAAGAATCCTAAAAAAAAATGTATCACAGTTTCCAGAAAAATATGAAGCATCACAATTGTTTTACACATTGATGATAATACTAAATATTTCTTCTGCTCAAATCAGCATATTAATAAGATTTCTTAAGGATCATGTGACACTGAAGACTGGATGCAAAAATTCAGTTTTCACATATAAAATAAATTACATTTTAATATATATTCAAATATGAAAAGATTTATTATAACTTGTAATATTATTTCATAATTTTGCTATTAATTGCTTTCAAATACAACACTTTTAATGTCACTTTTTACAATGTAAATGCTAACTTGACCACATTTACTGTATTTAAAAATATTGATGGTGTTATTGTACAAATTTCTTTCATTTTTATAATCTTTCTTCATACTCAAATGACTTTCTCTACCTCTGAAATGACTTTCTGCTGATGGAATAAGGATGTGTGGGTGGGGGAAAATAATGATGATGATCAATTGTGACGATCGGATCAAACCCCTGTGCATAAAACAGTTCAGACTATTTGATGTTTTTCTCTTTGGTGTGGTGTGTTTGCATCAGCGTGATTTTGAATCTACTGCAGTGTTATTTTAGTATTACTGATATACTGTCATAGATTTTGGTAATATATCATATTAGATTTATTTTGTATATTTTATGTTTGAGTTTATTCTTATAAGTTGCAATTTAGTTTTTTTTTCTCATTTTGTCAAGTTTTTAATGGTCTGTATAATTTTTAGTAATTTCAGGTTATTCGTTTCAGGTATGGTATTCAGTTTTTTTTGTAGCCTACTAAGCTAAATAAAAATGAAAAATGTTACTAGTTTTGTAATATTTTATTGCAGCTCAAATGTATTAGTTTAATAGTTTTAGTTAATATCTCTCTTTTGCTGTGTTCGGGGTAATCTGGAGTCTGTTGGTTTCTTAACTTGCGGTTAACTAAAGTTCATGTGAAACTGAAAGAGCTGACATGGTTTCATAGTAACTAAACTTCCTTAAATCCCACTAAAGATTTCTGGTCAAAGCCGAATAAAGGTTTAAAAATAAAATAAAAAAATAAGTCTAATAAAAATAAATAAATAAATAAGTCTAATACTAATTTAAATTATTGTTGTTGTATTGTTTTATTTTTACTTTAACTGTAACTTTAAAATAAAATACATTTTTCCATGATTTACAGAAGTTTATATTTCTTCAGAAGTCATATTTGCAACAGAAATCAATTTATGATATAATTTACAATTTATATATTAGAAGACTATATATAGAAGACTAAGTCCCATTTTTTTGCCCATATTTTTTACACAATTATATTTAATATGCTCCCTTATTCTTTTTTATTTTTTTATATATTAAAAGAATCAGAATAAGCATGTTGTTTGAATTTTTACATAACTACTGTGTTATAACTACTAAATATAACTAAATATACTGTAACATTATTTAAACCAAATTTTAATCTCCAAAAACATATTGAACAATTAGACCCTTTACTTGCATTTAATGTGCTTTTTCTCCTACATTTCTTTTGATGAGGACATCTTAACATCTTTGACCCTTCTGCAAAAGATTAATTGGTTAAAAAAGCTTTTTTGTAATATGTAATTACTCCATTTGCGATTTCTCCTTTACGTGACGCTTAACACAGGCCCAAATCTTTTCCCAGATCATCAGAAGCTGGAACGGGAAGCCCGTATCTGCCGTTTGCTCAAGCATCCCAATATCGGTGAGTCCATTAAAGTAAATAAACCCGAAATCCGTCATTCAGGACGCAGGTGGTTTGAATGAGCTGAAAGCATCTCGAGGGGCATTAATACAGAAAGCATGCCTGTTCATTTCTTCCCATGAAACTGTTTGAGTGAAAGGTGAATTAAAGTATGTTGTGGTATTATTACTCTCTTTCTCTTTAACGCAGTGCGGCTCCATGACAGTATATCAGAGGAAGGCTTCCATTACCTCTTATTTGACCTGTAAGTGCTTCCATATAATATGGTGCATAATATCTCTCTCTCGGCTTTGTTTTTGTTCAGTGCGCTTCAACAGACGCCCACCCACTCTACTTTCCCCTCGCATCTCTCTCTCTCTCTCCTGCTCACTCAAGAGCCAGTTTCCATAGCAACAGAGCTGGGCTGCCCAGCCGAAGAGAAATCCTGCAGCAGGGGTTTCCCCCCGAAGCCCCAGTGTTCTCTCTTCTAGAGGATTCCCCCATCCATATTGCTCTTGCTCTCGCTCGCTCTCTCTCTTTCTTTTTCCCCTGTCATGCACAGCCACGCTGTCTTTAGTTTATCTTCCTTAATTGTGCTTGTCTAAATGCTAATTTATAGCATTTTTGATTCTTTTCTTGATATGTTTTTTTGATACATTCACACTTTAGGTTGCTTGTAAAGTGAAGTATGTGATCTCTGCAGTATAATTAAGGACTGCACCATTGGTTGAGCCAGTGTTGCTGTGTCAATCTGTTCTCATGCTGCTTTCACTTCAGGGGACACCTAACCTAGCACAAAAAAGATAAAGTCTTCTTCTTATGCCAGTGACCGTAAAATAAAGTACTAAATAACACAGATGAACTTTAATTAATTCCTTTTGGTTAAATTGCTACTTCCTTTATTTTATTAATTTAATTAAATGTTTAATTTTAGTGTCATTTTTATTTCAATTAAAATGTAATTTAATTAAATGAATATATATATATATATATATATATAATAAATATATGAATAATTAT